>CAUYQV010023184.1:0-22744 GCA_963574575.1 Galagoides demidoff | reverse complement strand
CATCACAGCTCATAGCAACCTCCAACTCCTGGGCTCAAGCGAGTCTCCTGCCTCAGCCTCCCAAGTAGCTGGGACCACAGGTGCCCACCACAATGCCCGGCCATTTTTTGGTTGCAGCCATCATTGTTGTTTGGCGGGCCCGGGCTGGGGATTCGAACCCGCTACCTTAGGTGTATGTGGCTGGCGCCTTAGCCGATTGAGCCAGAGGCGCCGAGCCAAGTGCAGGGTTTTTTGTCTTTTATACCTTTTCCTGTGTACAAAGAACATTGCTGTTGGCAGGGTTCGGTTGGCAGGGTTGCAGTTGGGTTTACAGTTTAGGTATCAATGGTTATAGCTTGTGTGGCAGTGGTTATGGTAGCAATGGTTACAGTTCAGATAGCAATAGTTACAGTTTGGGTAACAATGGTTACAGTTTGAGTTCTTGTTCTAAAGTCTGTTCCTGGCAACCCTAGGGGGAAGGAAGGGGCCTAGGAAGCATGTTCTCTACCATCCTGGGGGGAAGGGGGCATGGGAACGGGCAGAGTTACAACAAGCCCGAGAGACTGAGGTTGCTGTGAGCTGTGACTCAACAACACTCTACAATAAAGTGAAACTCTTCTCTTAAAAAAAAAAAAAAAAAGGCTTCACAGAAAGATAAATACCTATGTCAAGCGATACAATGTTACATTTTAACTCCTAGACCTGCTTTGATCACATGATCTAATCCAAGGTTGAATTTGAACTATTAATAGAAGTTAATTAATTCCAGCTGTCATCATGGCTTATAGGAGAGAGTTTTCAGACCTGCCACCAAAGTGCTTTCTAACTTTGAAAAGTCATGGCTTCTTGGTACATAGTATCTCACCAGAGAACAGCTGTGCCATAGTGAGTTTGACTTTTGCAAATCTGTACCAGTGCAGATATATTCACTGGCCAAAACCATAAGGAGGAGGTGGGCAGGAAAAAAATTCAAATAGTGCAAATGATTTTACCCCCCCCCATAGGCTTGATGAGCATGTGTCTTGGAGAGGACATGAGATTTAGGGATGTGATTCAGCTGTCTACACTGTCGCTCTAGACTCTGACCCAACTGTAAACCACATCTGGTGCTCAACTGAAGAAATTGCAATGAATTCCAACTCAGGAGAAGTTAATGGTGTTGGACTCACTGAGAGACAGAACCTCGGTTTTTAAAAACAGTGCCTTCCTAAGAGACTTCCGAGGATAATTTAAACTGCCTTCCACACAGGCCTGAACACGCCTTCAGACCTAATTCCTCTGGGCACCTCTGGGCATCCCAATGGAAAGCCCTGTTACAACAAACCAAGATCCAGAAGTCTTTTCTCAAGCTTGATTTATTAACGAGTTCCAGCAGTCAAACCCTCAAAATCCTCAACTTGACCCAAAGGGCAAATAATTATTCCTTTTAATTATGATAAATTACTCTTTTTTTTTTTTTTTTTTTTTTTTTTTGGTGTTTCTGGCTGGGGCTGGGTTTGAACCTACCACCTCCAGCATATGGGGCACCCCACTCCTTTGAGCCACAGGCACCACCCGATAAATCAGTCTTCATAGGCAAATATTTGCTTCCCCATTAACATCCCCAGCCCTCCGCGAAGTGGAATTGCAGCTGCATGTTAAGCTCTCCACTTCCCATTAGGACTGAGTGTGGGTATGACTGAAGGGACAGGAGGCTGACAGAGACTTGTAGGGGACAGGCTGTCCTCTGAGAGTATGTGGCAAAAACAAAAATCATGAGCAAATTAATAAGCCACTCTGAATTGGCATTCAGATGTATATAGCAGATAAATCAGAGGTTAAACCATTGCAGAAGACAAAATGCAACCATAGGACCCCCTGTGTCCCTGGTGCCAAAAGGAACATTTATTCCTTTGGAGAATCCAGTCGCCTGTTGTATCTTCTTCTCCAAAGACTGTGGTTCTATGGAACAGCAGGGAATTTGTTTTTCAGGTTCTGCTCTTCATTACCTGTGAGACTGTCCTCAAATTACATAAATTCTGTTTCTGCATCTTTAAAGTGAAAGTAGGTATAGCTTCTATTTCTTAAGTGGGTTGTTAAGCCCTAATACATTTACATAAGTATTTGTTGTGTGAATGAATAAATACATGTTAGTTGATGTTATTACTGCTCACAACAATGTCATCTTCATTATTATGAAAGTTAGACAGGTGGAGAATAAAACAGTAATGTAAATAGCTCGCACTCACGGTGCCTCCCAGGGCCTGGCCCACACGGCAAACGTTCCCCCTATTAGATTCCCTCTCTACAGACACTCCCCCTTCAAGGGGTCATTGTGTAGTAGCAGCTATGTCTCGGTTCTCTCTTCTTTTTTTTTTTTTTAGAGATAATGTCTCATGATTTCACCCATCCAGGACTCAAATTTCTGGTTTAAGCAATTCACCTCCCTCAGCCTCCCAAGTGGCTGGGACTTTGAAAGTGCCACTATGTCAGCTACTGCTGATTGAGAACAATAAATTCTAAGTCTTGAGTACTGGGGAGATCAAACGGAATAAAGGTCCTCATCATTTCCTTTGGTCTGGGTCTCAACGACCTAAGAGAAATAGGGAATTCCACCAGCACCTGCCCAGCTTACCAGACTTGTCAGCAGTGGGCTTGGGGCCTGTGGCAGCCATCTTAACAGGAAATCCTAGCATTACTTGCAACTCACTCAACGGCATTATGCAGTAAAGATGAAAACAAATCTGGATCACAGTTACTGCCAAGTCAGTGAAATACAGCTAAATAGGGTATCTGGCTCCGATCTGGGCTTGGAAAACCACAGCAAGAGACCTACAGTGAAGAAAACCAAAGCTCCATCATGTCGACTATGCATTCAGAAAAAGAAGACAGAGAACAGAGTCTAATGCTCAGTCCAACACAGTTCGCTGAACTGCCTTCCCTAGACACTAAGAGGGGCTGGGGAGAAAGGGAGGGTCCGAGCTCCCTTGAGACTGGTAGCCCACAAACTGACGATCCTTTGCTAAGTATGGGATATGGAACTGTGCCACTCAGCTTCTCTGCTGTCAAGGGAGAGAGGTGGCCTCTAACTGAAGGGAAAGAGGACTTTACAAGGACGGCTGTGCTAGTTTATACCTCTCACTTCTCGTGATTGCCACACCTTTCTCATGTGATTCTGTGGTAGGTGCCCACCGTGATTGGGCTGACTTGCTCCTCCTGTGACACAGAGCTCTACGGTGTGACTTGCTCTGGCCAATGGGATGTCAGCGGTGTGACATAGCAGAGGCTTAAAAATGGGCTTGGGAGCAGCAGGGTGGCACAGACTCAGCTTCTCCTCTTGTCCCCTGTAAGTAAACTAAATACCCTGGAAATAATTCTATAAATAGCTGCAAAGGGTGAGGCCAGGAAGCAAACAGGCTGGGGACCTCAGGACTTAAAGAACAAAATTGAGAGTTTCAGAAGAGAGACCCATTCCCAGTGAGACTGGCCACCTGACCAACTCGCAGTCCCAGCACCAGCAGAGTCCAGGGCCACCCATCCTGCATCCCACACCCCAAACCAGGCCATCCCAGCAGGCCCAGCACCCCCAGCCCTTCACCCAGTGGCGGAAGGTGAACCTGACCCAGGGCCCCCCAGTTCTCCACCTAGTGGCATCTTCATCCCCCAGAGGCAACAACACAAAGAGAGTAAAACGCTCACTTGTACCAGGCAGGAGAAGAACAGGGCAGAACACATCCTCTCTGTCCTCACAACCCTCCGGTCCCACCTAACAATACCATGTACCACAGGAAAGCGTCCATCATCCAGTCCCATTCTCAAATACTCCCACCCTGGGCAGCACGAGGAGGGACCAGTGGGAGCATGAGGGAGCCAGAAGGACAAAACGGAGCAGAGTAACATTTCGAGGACTGAAAAACTAAATTCCCATTGGAACTAAAGCCCGCTAAAGCAGGCCGGAACGCACAGACCTAATGAGGCGATTCCTGCTAAAATTAACAAGATTTAATAGGATCAAAAACCAGGAAATTATCAAAATCTCAATTTGGTGTGTTTTGTTTGGATTTGGTTTTTGATAAAGGATCTCCCTCTGTTGAGGGAGACATCAACAGAGTCTCATGGTTAGAGTGACATCATCATAGCTCACAGAAACCTCAACCTCTGGGCTCAAGCCATCCTCCTGCCTCAGCCTCCCAGAAGCTGAGACTATAGCCGCTCACCACCATGCCCAGCTTATTTTTCTATTTTTTGTAGAAACAGGCTCCTGAGCTCAAGTTGTCCTTCCACCTTAGCCTCCCAGAGTGCTAGGATGACAGGCGTGAGCCACTGTACCAGAATGAAAAATCTCAGTTTGAGTGAGAAAAGACAGTCAACTGATATCAGCATTGACATGGAGCAGATGTCAGAACTGTCTGATGAAGATTTCAAAACAGCCGTCATATGATTGCTTCAATAGGTAATCATTAATTTCCTTGAACAAATTAAATGTATGAAATTTCAGTGAATAAATAAAAACATTTTAAAATGAGAATTATAGAACTGAAAAATATAGTAATTGAAATAAAATTATATGAATGGGCTCGAGAATAGAGTGGAGATGATAAAATACAGAATCAGAAAACTTGAGATCAATAGAATGTTTCAGTCTGGCAAAAAGAGAGAAATTGTCTAAAAAAAAAAAAAAAAACAGGGCTTTAGGAACTTACAAGGCTATAACAAACCAACACATATTTTTGGAGTTCCTGATGAAAAGGACAAAGAATATAAGCCTCAAAATTACTTTACACACACAAATAACCTAATAGTATGTACCTTCATATTAACCTCAAATAAAATACACACATATTTGAAGATGTAATACCCCAAAATTTTCCAATTTTGACAAAAACCTATAGGTTTGAGAAGCTGATGGATTCTGAAATAGGATATTTCTAAAGAAAGCCATGAAATGATACATCATAATTAAACTCCTGAAAACTAGGCCAGGCGAGGTGGCACTCTGGGAGGCCAAGATGGGTAGATTAGTTGAGCTCAGGAGTTCAAGACCAGCCTGAGCAAGTGTGAGACCCCTGTCTCTAAAAAGAGCCAGGCATTGTGGTGGGAGCCTGTAGTCCCAGTTACTCAGAAGGCTGAGACAAGAGGATCTCCTGAGCCCAGGAGTTTGAGGTTGCTGTGAGCTATGATGCCATGGCACTCCACCAAGGATAACAAAGTGAGAATGTGTCCCCAAAAAATAAATAAATAAACTTCTGAAAACTAAATACAAAAATCTTAAAAGCAACAAGAGTAACAATGTTTTACTTATAAGTAGCAATGCATTACTTGGGGAGCACCAAGTTAAACAGATTTCTTATCTCAATACACGGACACCAGAAGGAAGGCACATTTTTTAAGTGATGAAAAATAACTGTCAATCGTGAGTTCTGAACATGGTAAAACTATTGCAAAGGGTGAAGAGGGAGAGAAAAGAATGTGAGGAACAAAAATGTACCAAATGGGTACAATTTAACTGGGACGATGGAACCAGGAGTCAAATACTCGTGTAGGATAAAGTCATACTTTATTACCAAGTTCAGACTCCCAGAAAGGCAAGGAGAATGTCCTCAAAGCCTGCCTTCCTCTGAGAGAATGTTATAGAATTCTTACACCCTTCCCCAAAGTTACTATTCTTAGCTGCACATCATTAAACCCTCTTATCTCAAGCTGCAGGACACTAAGTTGTGCGTTTTCCATCTGCTGTTTTATCTTCCACCCAGGGTCGTGACGGCCTTCACGGCGCCAGAATAAGGGGAAGACTGGCGGACGTGACTGTCTGATAACTAGTTAGGTCATTAAGTAACTTTCACAGCTAAAAAAGTGAGGTCAAGGTTGTTTCTCCCTTTACACAATGAACACTATTTGAGTGACGGGCATACCTACAGCTGGGACTCAAGCATGACAAAAGTAATCCATGTAAGCAAAACGCTTGTACACCTCTAATATTTTGAAATTAAAAGAGAGAGTGGTGTGCACACTTGTCCCTTGTCCACTGCTGCTGCCTCTGTCTACAGATGCTCCTGGCAGTGCTTGTGTGCTCATTCGGTGTGGATCTGGTACCTCTTCTGTGAAGTGACAGCTGAGGAGCCTCCAGCGCTAGTCGTGGCCCACGAAAAGCCTAAAGAGATCCGGCACGGTGGCTCAATGCCTGTAGTCCCAGCTACAGTGCAGGCTGAGGCAAGAGGACGGCTTGAGCCCAGAAGTCTGAGGTTGCTGTAAGGGAGGCTGAGGCCCCAGTACTCTAGCCTGGGGCAAAAGAGTGAGGGAGGGGAGGGAGGAGAGAGGAAGAGGAAGACCAAAAGAGTCAAGACTGAGAACAACCATCATACTAATCTGAAGGTGCCAGGACAGGAGGGGTCTGTGGGGCAATTTAGGATTAAGAGGCATACGCCACTTGGTAAACTAAGCCTACTGTGAAGCACAAGGTTTGTCAATGAGGCAGCTCAGGTTACGATTTAACAGCCAATTATTCAAAGAGACACACCTACACAGTGGAAATGGGGACTGAAGATATAATTGATGTGTTTCAACAGAGGACAGGAACTGCTACTCAAAAGGGAAGCTGCTACTTTACTCCAGAACTCTGTTCTTATAAACCAAGATTACATTCTCAGTTAGAAAACTGCAAATCGGCTCGGCGCCTGTGGCTCAAGTGGCTAAGGTGCCAGCCACATACACCTAAGGTGGCGGGTTCGAATCCAGCCCGGGCCCGCCAAACAACAATGACGGCTGCAACCAAAAAATGGCCGGGTGTTGTGGCAGGCACCTGTGGTCCCAGCTACTTGGAGGCTGAGGCAGGAGACTTGCTTGAGCCCAGGAGTTGGAGGCTGCTGTGAGCTGTGATGACATAGCACTCTACCCAGGGGGACAGCTTGAGGCTCTGTCTCAAAAAAAATAAAAGAAAACTGCAAATTGGTTCTACCACATCCAGACTACGACAGTAGAGTTTTCTCTATTCTTTCATTTCTCCTTCCACGTTCCTTTATCGTACAAAAAAATAACTGGTGTGTGTGCGCAATCACATCGCATTTTTTAAGCTATGCAGCCAATGGTATATTTTGATTGACATCAAGTGGAAATAGGATGGGGAAAAATACTGGTTCCAGGGAAATACTCCCTTTCTCCATGAGTGGCAAGCTTATTCAACTATTATCCTTATATTCTAGTAAGTTATTTTGCCTTCTCTCTTTTATGAAACATAAATAAACAAAAATCCTTGGCTCAGCACCTGTAACTCAGTGGTTAGGGCACCAGCCACAAACAGTGAAGCTAGAGGGTTTGAACCCGGTCCAGGCCTACGAAACAATGGCAACTACAAAAAAAAAATAGCCAGGCATTGTGAGGGCGCCTATAGTCCCAGCTACTTTGTGAGGCTGAGGTAAGAGAATCAATCACTTGAGCCCAAGAGTCTGAGGTTGCTATGAGCTGTGAGGCACTCTACGAAGGGCAACGTAGTGAGACTCTGTCAAAAAAAAAAATCCTTGCATTCCTTCTTCAATTGGAAAATATTTACGTTTTATGTTTTTCATTTATCATTGTAAAGCCACGGACAATTCTATAACTTTTTTGCCCATAGCTGTTACACATAGGGCCATTTATCTTTAAGTAGATATAAGTTACTATAAAAAAAAAAAAATGAATCCTAGATAGTTCTACCTTCAAGTCAAGCATTTTGTTGTTTAAATAAACATATTGTTTAAAAAAAAAAGAGTCAAGGGGAAATACAATCATTTCCAGATGAAAGAAAACTATAATAATTTGTCACTAGCAAACCTACCCTTAAAGAATGGCTAAAAAAGGCTCAGCACCTGTAGCTCAGCAGCTAGGGCACCAGCCAATATACCAGAGCTGGTGGGTTCGAATCCTGGCCCGCCAAACCACAATGACAACTACAACCAAAAAGGAGCCAGGCATTGTGGCAGGTGCCTGTGGTCCCAGCTACTTGGGAGGCTGAGGCAAGAGAATCACTTAAGCCCAAGAGTTTGAGGTTGCTGTGAGCTATGACACACAGCTGTGTCACTCTATAGGGCAACATAGTGAGACTTTGTCTCAAAAAAAAAAAAAATGGCTAAAAAATATCCCCAAACAAATTGAGGATAATAAAATAATAACAGAGGAAAGATTAGAACTTACTCATAAAGGAGTTTAGCATGGTTACTCATGCCTATAATCCTAGCATTTCAAAAGGCCAAGGTGGGAAGATTCTTTGAGGCCAGGAGTATGAGACCAGCCTAATTAAGTGCAAGATCCCCATTTCTACAAAAAGAAAAATTACCCACTGGGCAGTGCCTGTGGCTTAGTGGGTAGGGCGCTGGAGTATGAGACTAGCCTAATTAAGTGCAAGATCCCCATGTCCTCAAAAAGAAAAATTACCCACAGGCAGTGCCTGTGGCTCAGTGTGTAGGACGCTGGTCTCATATACCAAGGGTGGTGGGTTCAAACCCAGACCTGGCCAAACTGCAACAAAAAAATAGCTGGGGCCTACACCCAGGAGTTGGAGGTTGCTATGAGCTGTGTGACACCACAGCACCCTACCGAGGGTGATAAAGTGAAACTCTGTCTCTATTAAAAAAAAAAAAAAAAAGAAAGAAAGAAAGAAAGAAAAATTACCTACCACCTCATGAATGGATAAATTATGGTATATGTACCAAATATACATGGCATACATATCTCCTTAATACATATACCATGGAATACTATTTAGCCATAAAAAGATGGAGACTTTACATCTTTTGTATTTACCTGGAAGGATTTGGAGAATATTCTCCTAAGTGAAGTATCACAAGAATGGGAAAGCAAGTATTCAGTGTACTCAATATTAATATGAAACTAGCAGCTGAACAACTACACACCCACAGGAGAGAAAAACACAGCCATATTCAAGTAGTGGGGCGAGGGGAGGAGGGAGGAGGTCCAGTGTGCTGTCACCTAACGGGCACAATGTAGGGGGGGATTCTGAAAATACATAAACTGAATGAAAATCAAAATAGAAGATTAAGGAAGGAATGTTTGGAGAAACCTCAAACCTTCTTCCTTTTGGAAGGAAGTATGGAGAAACCTCAAAGAACTCAATCTAGACCTCCGGTTTGATCCTGCAATCCCATTACTGGCATCTATCCAGAAGGAAAAAAAACTTTCATTATAAAGACACTTGTACTAGGTTGTTTATCGCAGCCCAATTTAAAATTGCTAAAATGCGGAAACAACCTAAATGTCCTTCAACCCAGGAATGGATTGGTAAGCTGTGGTTTATGTATACTATGGAATATTATTCAACCATAAAAAATGGAGATTTTGGCTCGGCACCTGTGGCTCAAGTGGCTAAGGCGCCAGCCACATACACCTAAGGTGGCGGGTTCGAATCCAGCCTGGGCCCGCCAAACAACAATGATGGCTGCAACCAAAAAAAATAACCGGGCATTGTGGTGGGCGCCTGTGGTCTCAGCTACTTGGGAGGCGGAGGCAGGAGACTCGCTTGAGCCCAGGAGTTGGAGGTTGCTGTGAGCTGTGATGCCATGGCACTCTACCCAGGGGGATAGCTTGAGACTCTGTCTCAAAAAAAAAATAAAATGGAGATTTTGCAGCATTTGTACTAACCTGGATAGAGGTGGAACACATTATTCTTAGTGAAGCATCACAGGAATGGAGAAGTATGAATCCTATGCATTCAATTTTGATATGAGGACAATTGACTCAGGGCCTGTGGCTCAAGTGGCTAAGGTGCCAGCCATGTACACCCAAGGTGGCGGGTTCGAATCCAGCCTGGGCCTGCCAAACAACAATGATGGCTGCAACCAAAAAATGGCCAGACATTGTGGCTGGTGCCTGTGGTCCCAGCTACTTGGGAGGCTGAGGCAGGAGACTCGCTTGAGCCCAGGAGTTGGAGGTTGCTGTGTGCTGTGATGCCACAGCACTCTACGAAGGGGGACAGCTTGAGGCTCTGTCTCAAAAAAAAAAAAAGATATGAGGACAATTAATGACAATTAATGACATGGTGGGGCATGGGGGAAGGGGAGACCAGACATAGAAGGAGGGAGGGGTGAGGGAAAGGAAAAGAAGAAGAAAAATACAAGAAAAGAAAAGAAAATAGTGACTAATTCTCACATAAATTGGATTTAATTTTGACAAAAGTACATTACTTAAACATTAATTTTTTTAATTTTTTTGTTAAATCATAGCAGTGTACATAAATACTTTCATGGCGTACAGTGTACTGTTTCTGTATACAGTTTGAAATACTTTCATCCAACTGGTTAACATAGCCTTCATGTCTTTTTCTTTGTTACTGTGTTAAGACATTTATATTCTACATTTAGAGAGATTCACATGTACCCTTATAGGATGAACCATAGGCGTGATCCCACCTCCACCCTCCCTTCCCCTCCCTCTCCCCTCTGCCCATATTCCTGGGCTAAAATTGGGTTATAGCTTTCCTATGAAAGCTATAAATTAATCTGAGAATTTTTAAGTCTAAATTTTGATATTTAAAAAAATATGAATATTTTGAATCATCTATCCTAAACCAATCTTTGTACCCACTGTTATTTCCATAAGGTCCAGTGAAGCAATCATATGATACACTAACATCTTGCCTTTGATGCACATTTCCTTCTGAGTGGTGTCAGATGATAATATTAGTAACTATTTTATCTCTGTACAACATGGGGAACTGGTCTCTTGTTTTCCAATACTAATAAGATTCAAACATTATCAGGCATTGTTTTTATGTTTCAGAAATTTTGCTTTCATTGAAGAGGTATATGTCTGCTTTCAGCTAAAGCAATTACATTATAGAATTTAGGATACTGGTATTTTTTTCTGTGGCTCATTATTCTGTTTTGGTTGATGGCATATTTGTTTGCCCAAGAAAGTTGTGATTTATGTTCAAGAGGTAACACTCCTGAGTGAGAATATTATAAAGAGAAGCCTTCTTCAATATTTGGAGTGAGATGGATGTACGTAGGATGGAGAAAATAGACACAGTTGTCAAAAAGATACAATTACCTCTTTAAGGCCTTACCTGCATAGCTGTTCTCTCATTTTACTTTTGTAGAGATCATAGTCTTGAAAAAGATTCAAGAGTCCATCTTGGCTGGCCTTTTAGTTTACAGGAAAGAAGCGGACGCTGCACCCTTACCCCAATTAAACACTTCATTATATACTGCCTTATTCTCTAATTGCCGCCTGCATGTATTACATTTCTAACAAGACTATAAGCTCTTTGATAGTGAGATAATTATCTTCTGTGTTTTTTTATCTCCCTCACAGCTCTTAATACTTGTTGATTAAATGATTGATTTAATCAAGGATGCTCTCTTTTTTTTATCCCTTATGTTTCCAAGATCACCGGTCAGGTCACAGATTGAAGCACTCATGGCAGAAGATACTGTTAGTCTGTAAAGAATTCTGAGTCCTTTGGATATCGGGTACTTGGCTAATAAAGTAAGTCAAATGACTCAATAATGAATGGAATAAAAATCAAGAGCAAGGATTACAAAAGGAATTTGTAAATTTAAACAAGCATTAGTTTTCCGAAACGATGATCATGATATGAATGGATTTTTGTTCCTATAAAAATGCTAGGAAATTCCGAAACTCACTTAGTAAATACATAATGTGTGTTTCTGTGTATATGTGTATGAAGGCAGAAAATAAATGGCTTGAGATTGGTCAAAGTATACACACGTCTTAGAAGTGTGACACATCATTAAAGTATAAAACAACTTTGAAATTGTGGGAATTTGTATTTTACCAATGAGAACACTGAGGCACAGAGAAGTGAAGTACTAAGTTCACATGTCTATTATATAAACATAGATTGGCTTAAACTCGTTATTCTAATGCTTTTTCTGTGCATTGTAAAGGTCATATAGCTGTCCTATATTTGAGAGACATGGTTTAGAACAATGAACATAGTTTGAACTAGATAGTGACCCTCTATTAGATACTTTTTAATCTCATAAATGTTCATTTCACTTATCAATCTATGATTTGCTTGAAGACAAAAATTCCCTTAGTCTGTTTCACTTTCATTATGTATGAAGAATTACACATAGTAATTGGTCAATAATAACTTGATCAATTTTATGATTAATGACTAAAATATTGGACTACCTTTTATTGTTAATAAATTGTATTTTATTGGGGAGAATTTCATCATCCCCACTATGACTTAGTGGAGGCTGTAAAGAGGGAACAGTTTTAAATACATGTCTTTCTTCAAGGTAAAAATAAAGGCAGCAATAGCATGCAATTCCTTATATAATCTGCTTTAGAAAACTTCATCTTAAAATTTCTCTCAGAAACTTCTTAAAATTTTAAGACAAATAAAATTGTAGTTAAGTAGATGCTTGACTGCCATTTATTTGCATATTACTGATGGGTCAAACTTATATGAAAAGGAATGTCTGTGTGGGGAATCAACTTTTAGGGCAGTGGCATCTCATATTAGCAGTATCGGTTCCACTTTTAAACACTTTTTAAAAACTAGGACATACTTCTACAATTTAGTGTAAGATTTAGTGTTTGGAACATTCTGAATCCCAGCATAAAAACAGATGTATCCACTACAGTAGCGGTTCTCAACCTGTGGGTCATAACCCCCTTGGGGGTCAAACAACCTTTTCACAGCGTTGTCTAAATACACCCTGCATATCAGATATTTACATTACGATTCATAGTAATGTAGCAAAATTTTCAGTAGCAAAATGACAGTTATGAAGTAGCAATGAAAATAATTTTATGGTTGGGGGTCACCACAACATGAAGAACTGCATTAAAGTTTCCTGGCATTAGGAAGGTTAAGAACCACTGAGCAAAGCCAACAACATTTAAGCAACATTTACAAAAATATAGGTGACAGGTATGTCCCCCACCAAGATAATGCAGGTTGGAGGGGACAAGCTGCTAACATTCCAGGACCAGTATTTAAGCAGTCTCTTTAGAGTCTCACTCTGGACTCAGACTAGCCCCGCCCCATGTCATCCCACCTTACAGCTGACAGCTACCACAAGTTCTGGGACTCAAGTGATCCTCTCGCTTCTGTGTTTTTTTCTATTTTTAGTAGAGACAGAGTCTCCATATTGCTCAGACTGGTCTCAAACTCCTGAGCTCAAGCAATCCACCTGCCTCAACCACCCAAAGTGCTAGAATTACAGGACTGAGCCACACCACCCCCCACCCAGCCATTTTAGCAATTTCTATAAAAGAGAAATCAGAAGGAAGTAAAAGGGTATCTGACATACTTGAGAACAGGAGAACCCCATGATATCCAAGAGTTTAAAAAGGAAGTAAATGGAAATCATAGTGAGTCAATGAAAGCAAACCTAAGTGGGGTTTTGCCCACTTTAATAAGTTAGCACAGGGGCCTAGACTGAAGGGGACTATAGCACTTTACCCCAAGAGCTTTTGCAAGTGACCCACCAAGCTCCCTTATAGGAGGAGAGACCCACCCTCCCCATAAAAGAATATGCTAAGAGTAAGGTGACCAGACGTCCTGATTTTGGTGGGACAGTCCCATTTTTCAACAATTTGTCCCGCGTCCTGCAGCCTTTTAAAAAAGTCCCGATTTTTGGAAAGAATGCACGAACAGGCTGGAGAACAAGAAGGAAATATACGGTTTTTGGCCACCATATGGCTATTTTGCCAGAATATGAGTTTTTTTAATTTTATAATGTTAAACTGTAATAAACAATTGCTGAGAAGTGATTATCGAGAACTGCTTATCAAAGTTTGCATTGTTGTCAGGCCCTGCCTGCCCCCCCCGCCCCCCCCACATCACCCCCCCATGTTGTCCCACCTTACAGATGTTAAAATCTGGTCACCTTAGCTAAGAGTGGCATCAAATCAAGCAGAAAAGCACAGCACAGACAAAGGAAAGACAAGATCCAGAGGCCAGGGGGATGAGGGATCAGACCCAGGATATTCCAGGAATTAAGCTATCAGATATTTGAACACTGCATGAAAACAGCAGATGTGGACGCTCTGTAGAGTCTGAAAAGCCTGGCGAACTGATCAGGAAAACTTGACCAACATAAAAAGGAGAAACTGGAGAGTACTGAGGTCAAATCCCAAATAAAGATACTATATAAAAGACAAAACTAGAAATGAGAAGGAGCAACGTAACACTCCTACAGTTAACAGTACACCACAAAGATGTCAAAAACAAACAACACCAACCAAAAACAAAGAACTACACTGCACTCTTTGAAAAGGAGCTGAAAGACATTGTTTGGATTATTTCTTGCTGGGGAATAAAATATCCCCAAATAGACTGACTCAAAACAGTCATTTCTCTTTGCCCATAATTTTGTGGTTTAGGTGTTTGGAAAAGTTCATCAGGACAGTTTGTCTACAATCCACGTGGTATCAGGTAGAGGAGATGGGGCTGGAGGACTCCCTGACAGCTCCTTCATACACAGATCCAGCATCTTGATGGTTTTGGTGCTCTCTTTCCTAAAGACAGCTCACCGTGTAGGTCGTCCAGGTGAGTTGGACTTAGCACGGTATGCTTCCAGGCAATATGACTACTTACAAGGTGGTTTCAAGGCTCAAAGAGAATAAAGGAAAAGCACCCAGTCTACAAAAAGATAGTGCCCAGACATGGCATGCCATCACTTCAGGCATTATCTGTTTGTCAGATCAGGCACAGGCCAGACCCAAATAATGTAAAAGGAAACTAAAACCTACCAGACCCCCATCACTTTTAGTATCGGTGAAAGGAGTGTCCAAGAATTTGTAGTCCTCTGTGCTGCAGCACAGAAAATAATAAGTGATATGGAAGTAAAACACAAGTCAGCATAAGAAAAATTCCAAATGAGGTTATAAAACTTAAGAGGAGTTAGAAATTTTATTAATAATAATTGATAAAATGCAGGTTGAGCTCCTGTGGCTCAAGTGGCTAAGGCACCAGCCATATACATCTAAGTTGGCAGGTTCGAATCCAGGCTGGGCCCATCAAACAACAATGACAGCTGCAACCAAAAAATAGTCAGGTGTTACAAGGGTACAAGTGAATCTTTCTAAAAGTAGAATATAGATGTCTTGACATAACAACTAAGAAAATGACATGAAGGCTCTGTTAACCAGTTTGATGAAAATATCTCAAATTGTATATCAAAATACCACCCTGTACCCCACGACTGCATTGTTGCATAAAGCTATGATTTAATTAAAAAAAAATAGCCAGGTGTTGTGGCAGGTGCCTGTAGTCCCAGCTACTTGGGAGGTGGAGGCAGGAGAATCACTTGAGCCCAGGAGTTGGAGGTTGCTGTGAGCAGTGATGCAACAGCACTCTACCCAGGATGACAGCTTGAGGTTCTGTCTCAAAATAATACTAATACTAATAATAATAACTGATAAAATGCAAATTAAATTTTTAAACATTTCTTTTAAGATAAAGAATGAAGAAGAAGGAACATAAATGCACATAAGTAAAATGAATAATGCCTTAAGGGAAACATGTAATGGCAAATTAGAATTTTTTTTTAAATAAACAAAGAATAAAGAGATTAAAAGAATTAGATAAGCCATTAACATACATTGAAGCCAGGTTTTAAAAAAATCTAAGTCTTATTAACCACTGGAGTTCCTGAAAATAATAGCTACAATATCAACCATAAAAACTAAAGAAAAAGAAAAGAAAATACATCAACAGCAGTAGTTCAAGCAAAATGTGCTAAAATTAAAAAAAAAACACTGAGATCCCCGCCCCACACACACAAATAAAGAGAACACCAAGGATATAGACCCAGAATGGCCAACAAGTCAGATGCTATAGAGATGACTAGCATGATATATCTGGCATAAGGGCAAAAAGAACATATGACTTACATAGTAAAAAAAAAAAAAAAAAAGTAGAATATCATTATTCTTTTTCCAGTTTGCTTTTTGTTTGAAAAAAATGAAGTAACATAGTTAGATGCATGAGCTAAGTTAAGCTTTTTCTATCTTTCAAAATGCTCTTTCAGTGCAATATGGAAGTGAAAGTGGGGCCCTTACCACACAGTAAACTTGTGGAGCCTTGAACTTGGACTTCCCAGCTTCCAGAACTGTGAGAGGTAAGTTTTTGTTATTTATAATGTAACCAATCTGAGGCATTTTGTTCTAGTAGCACAAAACAGAGTCAAAATTGTAATTCTACCTTTTAAGGTTTTTTTCATAGTTTCTTCATTTTGTTATGAAAAGAACGGGAAGATGTCCAAGTGGTTTGAGGAGAAACTCGGATAACTGTGTCTCCCTTTTACAAAGATTATCACAGCCGCAGGAGGGAGTGTGGTAAAAGATACTTACAAACAGACCACCTAAAGAAGTTTCCAGAACAGAATGAAAGAAATGGAGGCAAAGAGTCAGGAATTATTGAAGAGTTCAAATGAACAGATGTTTATCTTTAAGGTCAGCTTAAATAAGAGGGAAGAGTCTGCAATCTGCAATGGAATCAAATGCTAATAGGCAATATTATTGTTCAAATTATCACTGAATAATTCAAAGCATTTTAATTTAAAAAATTTAATATATCCTAAAAATGCTGTCAATTCACTGGTAATGTCATTTTTGCCCCATGTTTAAATCAAACTGTTTCGCTCATATTCTAGCTTAGTAACTACAGACCTAAGCTAACCTATGTAGCTTTTACAGTTACTTTGGGCAATTAATCTTAAAGTAGAACATTTCAAGATGGTGGAACACCTATAGTATGATACTAAAATGCCCAAGTTTAAATCTCAATATATACATACTGTAATGAAAAATAATTCCTATTGAATTATTCCTATTTTTCTAATGAAAAATAATGAAAAAGGAATACTGTAATTCCTTCAAAAAATGACATACTCATATTATTAGACATAAAATGATAGTGATTAAAACTATGTACCTCATAAAAATTTTCTAACAAAGAAACCACACAAGCAAAAGTGTGAATAATTTAAAATAAAAATTAACAATAGTTTAAGAATTTGTTGGCCTTTGAATAAAATTCTCACAGGAATTTGTTGCACCGTTATCATACTACCAAGAGGACAATTAAGTCACACTTGAAAACGAAGGTGTTCTCCCAGAAGGATGTTCATTTTCCCACCCCAAACCCTAGCTGAGTATTGGATTCCATTCCCAAAAAGTTTTAGCATGATTCTATTAAGGTCAGTTGACAGGGAACTGTGTTTGTTATGATTCTATAGCCTCGCTTCTTAAATTTTTCTTCTATTATGAAACAGTTTGCCATCTATGACCATCTATAGCATAGATATTAGTAGATCAAATTTCATACAATTTGAAAGCTTCTAGTTCTAAACTATCAATAAAATCAAATACTAAAAAATGTTATAATCATTCATTTATTTTATTAAAATGTTAGCTTCTAATTATTTTCAGCTATGTTGTTCACGTCTTCCACCCTTATTATAATAGGTTATAATCACTAAAAAAAAAAAACATAGTTAATTTAGAAAACCACTACAAGATTGATATTTTTGCTCTAATTTTGCAAAAGAGGATTAATTTAACATTAGCGATCAGGGAAATTTCTATGAAGCAGCCACTTTATATGCTGTTGGAGAAGGAAGTGATAATCTCTGGAAGCCATTTGTTCACTAAAACAGTGAATGCCAAACTATTATCACGCCTTTACTTGAAAGATAACAGGTGGATCACAGAATGGCAAAGATGTACTATATCTGAATTTCAACAGGGAGTTGAGTACAACCATTAATGGTAGCCATAAAAAGAGGTCACAAAAATATAAGCAGGTGTAGACAGTAGTGGTTATAATGGATTTGCCTATGATTAGGACTCAGTTCCACACTGCTTGTTTATGGTAGATTTGGGATGGTCTCTAAGAACAAAAAATGTTTTTTCTCTTTGTCCTGTTTCCCAGTGTTTCTATTTTCATCAGTATTTTGATGGACACATAGAAGTGTGAGTCAAATTTTCAGAAGACACAAGTTTGACAGGGTTAATATTTGTGACAAAATACACAACAAGCAAACTCCTGAGACAAAAATAATAGAGATGAAATTTAAACCAGGTATGCTCACTTTTCTCCTTCTTAGACACATTGAGTTTTTGTAGAAATTGATTAAACAGAAGAGAAGATTGACCTTCCTATTTCTTGCAATCAGCAGTGGATCATTTGAAAAAGGCCTCAAAAATAACATAATGGTAAGTCGAATAGTTCAATGTAAGTCAATAGTGTAATATGCTTGCCAATAAAAACACCTAATTTAATCTTAAATGGAATTAAGAAAAGTAAAGTGCTGGATAATACATTGAAATGATTTCCTCTGTCTTGCACTGGTCAGACCACAGATGGAGTCTGGGATTAAGCGGACAGTATTTGTGAGGTGGTTTGAAAAACACAAAACTTTCAAAACCATCAGGGCCTGAAAAGATTTTTTTATATTGGAAATAACTGAAAAGCATTAAATTATTTATTTTGGAGAAGCATAATGAAAAATAAGATAACTCTCTTTAAAAATACAAAAATTATGTTATCAAGAAATTGGAACTGGTCCACTTTCATGTATAAAATATGGGACTTGAACACGATGATCTCAATGAGTAAAACAATATAGTGGGAAAATGTGTAGACTACGTTTAGACTATTATAATTTCTATGGTTCTGTTATAGATTATCTCATGAGGCAGAAAGTTCTCTGTTACTAGAAATATTTACCTAGAAAATAATTATGAGGAACATGTATTTAGTGGATGTTCAGAACTAATTACCTTTAAGAACTTCTCCAGCTTTCAAGCTATGATTCAACAGATAAAGGTCTCTGCCTTTTTCAGAATGATGTGTCCATGGTGATGCTAATGGACTCATTAGCTGCACTGGGACACACAGCAGTAATGGTGTACTTGAACTTCCACTGTAATTACTACAGGTGTTCCACTTTTGTTTGCAACATTACAACAGGTTATTAAGTATTCTGTTTAATAGCGCTTGCTATTCTACTTCATAGAAATTGGCAGTGGCAGGAAGAGACAGTGAACCCAAGAAGTCAGTTGGTAGTTGCCAGATTGGATAATACATTCTAGACAATTTCTAAATGTGCTAAAGGATACTCCAATACAAAATCATTTCTTTACATATAGCATTTGTTACTGCAAAGAGAGGTAGTTTAGTATATAGTGATTAAAGACCAAGGTTTCAAACTGTGGGTCTATAATCATGAATTTGGCATTGTTTCAGTTTCTTCAGCTATAGAATATAGCAACATCATAGTTTTTGATGAAGATAACATTAGCTAATACACGGAATGCACTTAGAATAGTACCAATTAGAGAATAAGTTCAAATTCCATTATTGTTAGTTATTATTGTTATTATTATAGGAATAAGTATACTCATTATAATTTCATATGCATAACTACTAAGAGGTTGATATTATCAAGTTAGACTGACTTGGCTTCAAATACAACATAAGCAAATAATTACATTTCTGAACCTCAGTTCAACTATCATAATAATAGTTAATAATAATACCAAGTTCAAATTGTTGCTGAGAGTATAAAATATGCAATGAATATAGAGTTCCCTGTGCTGCATCTTATGGGTCAGAGACAGAGACAAATTTCCACAGTGTGAAATTGTCCTGGGGGTGGGGGCAACTATCCAGCCAGAGACTATAATTTAAACATTCACACTCAGTGAGATCCTAGCACTAGATCTTGCCTCAAGGGAAGAACATAAATGACATAGTCTTTTAAGAAGAATGGTGTCCTTTCTCATGCTCTTTGGCTCTTTCTCCGTATGGGTCCTAGCCTAGAGAATTACTGGGGCCATCGTTGTTAGACCCATGAATGACCGAATGACCACAAATATGAAATCCACCCACTAAGTAGACATATCTATAATAATCTGTAATGTAAGATAAAAAAATTCCTTGTATGTGCTACGCCCCTGACATGAACAGCTAATGTTACTCTTGATAATATTTATCAAAGTTAGTGCTCAATACATTATAACATTTATTTTAATCAAAATGTCTGATAGTTTTCTTAACACGTTGGAGACATCATTAATTTAGTATAGCTCAATGAAAGAATGATGTAGGGAAGTAATGAGATGCTGTGAATTCCCAAATTCTGCACTGATATCAAAGATAATAATATGAATGTATTTTTTTGGTATTTGTAGATTATTTATTGGAATAACAATAATAAAACTATATAAGCATTATCATCTTTATAAAATGAAATCACATCTCTACTTTCTGTTTTGTGTCATCCTGATCTACCCTCCAAAGGGAAAACCCAAGAATTCTTGATCAAATTTAATTGGTTTCATATTACATTAATTCAAGTTCATATATTTTATACAATTTGTATGTAAGGAAAGTGAGTATTTTAGTTTAAACATATTATCTGATTAAAACCAAAAAAACATTCTTAATGTATATATATATGTATATATATATGTAGTATATATTTTATACACACCCACGAATACATAAATTACTCTTGGATGAGGGAGCACGCTTCATCAGCTGAGTAGAAGACACACAAAAAGAAGAATATATTTTGTAAACTGTATGAAACTGAGTCCCAGAAAGTGACATAGGCGACAAACAAACAAACAACAACAACAACAAAAAAAACCCTTCAGAGATGATCTGTATAATGGTATGGACAAGGAAGTCACAGAAGTGTCCAGAAAATTATGGACCACAGTGAGACATTGAGCTATCAATTCTAAGAGTCTTTTGGTGAAGTCTTTAGGGTTTTTTAGATATAAAATTATGTTGTCAGCAAACAGGGATAATTTGACTACCTCTTTCCTGATTGGGGTACACTTTATTTCTTTTTTTTGCCTGATTGCTCTGGCTAGGACTTCCAGCAATATGTTGAAGGGAAGTGATGACAATGGGCCCTTTGTCTTGTGGTTATTAAAGAGCATGCATTCAAAATGTCCTATTCAGTATGATATTGGCTGTGGGTTCGTCATACACAGTTTTTATTATTTTGAGGTATGTTTCTTCTCTGCCTAGTTTGTTGAGGGTTTTTAATCATGAAAGGGTGCTGAATTTTATTCAGTGCTTTTTCTGCATCTTTTGAGATGCCAAAAAAAGTATATACATTTTAAGAATGGAAAAAAAAAACTGTATTAAATTGTAACGCTCAAGTCACGTTTGACTCCTGCAATTACAGATGGTACTCAACGTGTTTTGTATTCATCTTTTGTAATTGGGGTACATTGAGTACTACAATTATAACAGTTTTGTCCTTTCTTAAAAGGTGTATACATTTCTTGGCACACTTTGTGTATGGTCATTGTTTTTGCTTCTGTTTATGCGGTGAATCAGGTTTATTGATTTACGTGTGTTAAACCATCTTTACTTCCCTGGGATGAAACTCACATAATCATGGTGAATTATCTTTTCAATGTACTATTGAATTGAGTTTGTTAGTATTTTGCTGAGGATCTTTGCATCTGGGTTCATAATGGATATTGGTCTGTAATTTTCTTTTCTTATTGTGTCCTTACCTGGCTTTGGTATCCAGGCTATACTGAATAGGATATGATAGGTAGCAGTTATTTGTAGGTCTGGCACAGTTTGTGAATCTATTCAATCCAGGGCTTTTTGTAGTGGCAGAATTTTTATTACTATTTGTTACTGCTTGAATCTTGCTGTTAATTATGGGTCTGTTCAGGTTTTTTAAATCTTTCTGATTTAGACTTAGGAGTTTGCATGTTTCCAGAAATGTATTTATTTTCTCTAGATTTTCTAATTTGCATCCTTAAAGGTTTTCATAGTATTTATAGATGATATTTTGCGTTTCTGTGGATCAGTTGTAATGTCTCCATTTTCATTTTTTTCTTGTTCTTTTTATTTTTGAGTGAGACAGAGTCTCACTCTGTCACCCAGGATTAAGTGCTCTTTTTTATAAGACCTAGCTGTTTAAATAGTTCATTTTAGCCAATCAACTTGGAAATTTCCTTCTATTTATTGGTACCATATTTATGTGTGTAATGATATGAAGGCTTGCTGTTTATATTGAAATTTAATCAGTCCACATATAGTTGTTCCTAATTGCTATATCAGAGACCATACAGAAATATAGCAAGTTTGGGTCTGACCCTCTTTCAGGTTTAAAATTTTACAAAGTTAACCTGTGTAGTGCACGTAAAAGCTAACATATGCCCATGTTCAGAATTTAAGACAGTTCCTTACATAATACATACATTTGTGGACTGAATAAATCAATCAGTTAAAAGCTTAACCACTCGGAATCTAGCTCAGTAAGCAATGCCTCTCTGGGGAGAGGGCCAGAATCATGATAAAATAGAGCTTTGACATAATTTGATTCATCTTTTGTGAAAACTTAACAATAGGTTATTTTATTCCTCTATTTCCGTTCTTGTGGTTTGACATAGAAGGTGTGGAATCATCCTATACCTTCTACAAATGAATCTACAGTGTGGTATTTTCTTCATCAGCACACAAAGAAAAGTATATTGTTTGGTGTTTCATTCTTACTCCTGAGAAAAACACAGAAAATTATCACATCTTTTTTTTTTTCTTTTTTTCTTTCGTGACACAACTTCTGGGTGCTGTCCATGCTTTGTCCTTAGAAGAGAAGAGAAATATGCTTTTTGTTTTTATGTTTTCTGAGTTATCGTGGGAGAAAACTGCCTCCAGCTACAAATAGGCTTAGTTGCCCACGTTCATCTTGTGGGTGTCACCTGCTAAGGTGAAGAGTCTGGAATAGCCCAGACACATTACGTATGGGTGGCCTTTTGTTTACTGCAGACA
>CAUYQV010023183.1:0-17914 GCA_963574575.1 Galagoides demidoff | reverse complement strand
GGCATCACAGCTCATAGCAACCTCCAACTCCTGGGCTCAAGCGAGTCTCCTGCCTCCACCTCCCAAGTAGCTGGGACCACAGGCGCCCGCCACAACGCCCGGCCATTTTTTGGTTGCAGCCGTCATTGTTGTTTGGCGGGCGGGGCTGGGGATTCGAACCCGCCACCTTAGGTGTATGTGGCTGGTGCCTTAGCCACTTGAGCCACAGGCGCCGAGCCTATAGTTTTCTTTACTAGCAAAAAAATCAGAATAATTAACGTATTTCAAAATTATAATTCTATAACATTTAGTGAGTTGACTATTTCTAAAAATCTCACGAAATTCTTCGGACTATTTCTAAATGAAATTTAAATCTCTAGCATTATTTTAAAGCTGTAGGTGTGGAGGGAATTCTTTTTATTAGTCACTATAGCAGATCCCATGCCGGGTGTCTTGAGCGTGGGGAGAGCTGCACATACCTCGTGGGCAAAGCACTCTTCCTGCTCCCGGCCCGGGCAGCACTTGTCCAGCAGCCCCGAGAAATCCGTGATGACGGCCTCCAGCTGCTCCTCTGTTATTTGTGGCTTTTGCTTCACAAGGTTAATGAGAAACCTTTGATTTAAAATAAAACGAAAGACATGAGACAGCTGTTATGCAATGGTATCTTTCTTTTTTTTTAATTTTTTTAACGTTCAGAATATTATGGGAGTGCAGATGTTTGGGTTCCATGAATGGGTTTCGTACAGTTTAAGTTATAAGCGTGCACCTCACCCGGGCAGTGCGCACTAACCAGATAGGAGTGAACTCGCCCCGACCAGCTGCTGCTCTGCATTGAGTTTCACCGCCAAGAGAAATCATTTTTAATCAGTAAAATAGATTTTAAGAAGTTAATAGCAAATTAATTTTGCACGGGCGGGTGCAGGCTGGGCGTGCGTCAGGTGGGGCTCATGCAAGGTGCTTCTAAAGCTTCCTCCTGCGGATCCTCGGAGCCCTCGCACAGCGCACTCATCTCCAGACTCACCACACACTAGAGAGTGGCTGCCGTGAGAGCAGGGCAAACGCTCCTCCGCTCTGCGCTTAGGCAGGTTATAGGTGGATGCACCGCCTGGCTCCGCAGCACCTCAGTGAAGGCAGTCTCCCCCTCCCGTGTCTAGAACACCCTTTCCTGTCCTCTCTCTGAAATCTATTTTATCCGTCCTCTAAGGCTCAGCTCTCCGAGGCTCACCACGCACATCACAGCCTCCCCTGGGCCCCTGCAGCTCTACCTGCCTGCACCCCCCCTTTCTCAATGCTTTCCTGGGGGGAGTGATGTCGCAGAGGAGGCCACGTTCCTATCGTATTTTGAAACGTCCCAGATGTGACAGTGGGGCACAGGGAGGACTGAGTTTTCCAGTGAAGGAAGACCACTTGCGAGGCGAGCAGGCACGGAAATGCCTTTGCAGGGCACTGCCCCCCAAGTCGCCCACGTCGCCTTGCAGAGTGGGGCCCACCAGGAGCCTGGATGGGCCTGCCGTTTATCAGCGCCTCTAACTGTGAAACTGGATCGCATATCACGGTTATCGTCTTCCACGTGTAAATAGTGTAAACAAATCTACCAGTGTGTCCTCTGTGCTTGGAGTGGACGTGCCCAGATTTACTGCCAAGGTCCGCCCTGACTCCCCATAGACTGCCCGTTTGTTCTCAAACCCAAAATGTATCACAACAATGGTTAGGGCGGGGCTTATTTTTACAAACAGGAAATTGTGTGACTTGTGAATTTTTCCAAAACTAATTCCCAAAGAGGCTATCAGAACATTGAGACGGAACTCTTTTGGCAGCTGTTTGGGCCACAGGGTAACAGCGCTGCCCAAGGGGCTCTAGTGCGGGGTCCCCTTCCCCCCCTCCCCCAGCCCGGCGTC
Organism: Galagoides demidoff; assembly: GCA_963574575.1. Lineage (NCBI taxonomy): Eukaryota > Metazoa > Chordata > Mammalia > Primates > Galagidae > Galagoides > Galagoides demidoff. The sequence goes on along the minus strand of CAUYQV010023183.1, from coordinate 16,037 downwards.
TTACTCCTGCTTGGTCGTCTGCAGCGCCATGCCCTGCGCCTGGCACAGGTCCTTGTGGAAGATGAACTTGTCCTCGGAGAAGGCGGGCGGCGCGTACGTGTCGTCCAGCAGCAGGCTGCTGAAGCAGGGCCTGCGGTTGGCGTAGGAGGCGGCGCAGCACTGGGCCACGCCGGGGTTCACCGCCGCCGCGTCGTGGCGGATGCACAGCTGCCCCAGGATGAGGTCGGCCTGGGCGAGGAGGGAGGAAGCCGCGGGGGAGCATTAGCCAGAGACTGGGTTCGAGTCTGGGGTCAGCGGCTGACGGCTCACACTATGGGTCAGGACGCTGGCTATGGGACCTGCCAGCCAGGAGGGCCAGCGTTGACCATCGAGGGGCGACGGCCTGTGTGTAACGTGGATCCCTTCGCTATTCGTGTCAGCTTTTGAAACCTATTTCCAAAGGGGAAACAAGTCTCTAACCTGACCCATAAAAATCGGTTTGTAAGCCGTGTTCCTGGTATACGTCTAGGGGAGTTTTCCGTTGTACTTTCGAGATCCAGAGAATCACTTTCTAGAGGGGAAGAATGGCACAAACCCACCCCTTCTATTCATATATGTGTGTGTAAGAGACCAACACACACACGCATATAGCCGTGTGTATGTTTGTGTATAGAAATGTGTGTGTACACACAGAAACACACCTACCTGCTGCTAATATGTAACCCTAACTGGAAGAAATAGGCCCGGTGTGTGGGCGTCTGTCAGGCTGTCCTAATGTGGGGTCCTCGCGCCTTCCACACTTCAGAGACGTTTCTTAAGCACTCAGCAGAATCTGTACTAAGAGCTAACGCGCTGTGCACACCGTCGGGCCCGCTGCGCCGGTGACGTGGATCGCCTTGCTTAAAGCACCTGTCCTGTGAGGCTGGTGCAATTTTTATTCTTAAAAATCCGATGAAAAAGCTCAAGCTTAGTGAGATAAGTGTGATGGGAGTGTCGGCAGGCAAAATTCACTCATAGTCATACGTATAACATTTGTGACATTAGGCGTTCCTAACTGGAGAGTCATTTTATTGCTATTCAGAACGTGGGACTTACCCTGTTCAGTACCTATAGCCTGTCAATGGGAGCAAATTGTCCCTAATGTTATAATAATATTAAACTACAAAGACAAAAATATGAATAAGGGGCAGCACCTGTGGCTCAAAGGAATAGGATGCCAGCCCCATATACCAGAGGTGGCGGGTTCAAACCCGACCCCGACCAAAAACTGCAAAATAATAATAATAATAATATGATGGCTAAAATATAATGACCAGCTTTAATCTATCAAAAATTAAGTTTTTTCTTTTTTTCACATCAAAGTAATAAGCAAAAAGAGGAAATTATAAGTCCTATTTCTACTGTACATAAAGCTTGCCCAGACATTGTTGAATCAGTTGACCCCAGGTCCACCAGCCACTCTGCAAGGACAGAAGGCTGGCCACGTGCCACCCATACAGAGCTGAATTCCCACACAAGCTCCAACTGGAACCAACCAGAGGCACCTGATGAAGCCACCTCCATGCTGGTTTTTACTGCTCCCCGAGGGAGCAGTAGGAATGGGAGTTGAGGTGGGATTCTGTAAGGCAGACACTCACCGCGCCCTCACCACAGGCCAGTTGCTTGTCCTCACTGAGTTGGCAGCAAGTGGCTCCCGCAGTTGCCATTTTTCTGGTGAAGGCCATTAGCTCTGCAGAGGTCAGCTGAGGGGCTTTCTTCGTGTAAGCAACAAGAAACCTGCAAGAAATCTTTTCTGACCAAGTCCTGCTGAGTCATTCCTGAGTTCTGTTTTTGTTTTTTTGAAACAAAAGTCTCACTATGTTGCCCGCCATGCCGTGGAGACACAGCTCACAGCAACCTCAAACCGTTGGCCTCAAGTGATTCTCTTGCCTCAGCCTCCCAAGTAGCTGGGACTACAAGCACCTGCTACAACACCCGGCTATTTTGTTGTTGTTGTTGTTGTAGTTGTCATTGTTGTTTAGCAGGCCAGGTTTGAACTTGCCAGCCCCAGTGTATGTGGCCTTCACCCTAATTGCTGAGCTATGGGCTTTGAGCCCATTCAAGAGTTTTTAGACTCCCTGCTCCTTCTCAAAAACTCCCTCCTGGAGTCAGAAGACAGAAGGCCAGCTCTTTGTTTCAACCCGTGGCAACTGGACTGACTTAATCTAACAATCACCCCTGCACTCCCGTTACACCAATATGTCACAGTGGGGGCGCAAACTCCCAGCAGAAGGCTGACCCTCCTGCCAGTCTCAGAGCCCCATTGATTTTAACTGTGATCCTTTGATGTTTTAACAAACTCTGATGGTATGAACATCTTTACTGCAAAACTTTGCACAGTAGGGGGAACTTAAAGCCAGTACACAGATGGGACTTTCTCTTCCAGAAAACTAGAGATTTCACCCACTACAAGTCTGAAATCGTAACTTACATTAGAATGGCCCTGGGTTCAGTAATTTGAATTTGTATTTCCCTTGCCTGGTAATAATTTTAAATCATTGAAAATACTATTTACGAAAACATACGCATTTTGTAAGTAATATTCTCCTAATTTCTGGAAGAGGCCACAGCTTCGTTTTGCCAATGCCTGGCTCTCCTGGATATATTTCTGTAATTCTTCTTCCTGAAAATACAAACATTATTACCTTTATTTCTCTTCCTGAACACATAACTTTGTATGTAAAAATTAATAATTATTTTATTCTATTATAAAATCAATAAACAATCTTAAAGTTTTTTTAAATATTAAAGATGAAAACGTATGAATTTTGAAAAGTAAAGCAAATAGATTTGGGGGTGAGATTAAGTTTAAAACTTTATGAATCACAAAATTATTTAACAGCAGAACTCAAGCTTTGAATAAAGGGTTACAATTCTTCCTGTACAAAATTTTTGCCCTTCTGAAGCCATCCAAAAATGAATACTACCTTTATTTGTGCATCAAAGAACTTTTGGTTAACATTGTTGTTCTAAAGTAAGCTACTAGTTGCAGACTGCCAGTTAATTACTAGTTAATATCTAGATAACTAGTTAATAGATAGAACTAGCTAACTATTAATTAACAACTAACAAAAAGTATTTTTAATGGATGATATCAATCCAATCTTTTAGAATCTTCTAAAATTCTGCATAACTTACCCCTTTATCCTGACATTCGAGAGGATTTTCAGACTGGAAACACTTCTCCAATAATTCCTGGTATCCTTTAGCCACTCTTAGAATTACAGGGACAGCAAGGTCAGGATGTCTTCTTGAATATTCATGAACAAAACTGAAATATGTGGGAAGTACTATCATAAGTTATAAGCCACTGCTTCCTTAATTATTCCTACACAATAGCCACACAGAAGTTAAAATTCAAATATATAAACCTGGAAATCAAATATGATTTTTCATAAGGAGGAACTCTTTATTTTTAAGAAAAAAGTACAATCTTTCATTTCCTGCTCTTGGCATAAATTTTAATCCTTTCCGGTGTAACCAAAACCTCCTGAACCCCTTTCAATGTCATCCAGAACTTGAACTTCTTCTATTTCTGGATAAAAAAATCTGTCCCTCAATGAGCTGTGCAATTCTTTCTTGACTTGAAACTTTTCTTTGCCAACATTAAATAGTACAACACCAACATTCCGTCCAGAATTTTCATCTGTGACACCAGCTCCTACATCTATAAAGTGTTTTGCAGCCAAGCCAGAGCGTGGGGCTGCTCTTCCATATCACCCAGAAGGCAGAGCTGTCTGAACGTTTGTCTTCTCAAGGGCTTTCTCCATAGGTGGTCCTGTGTAATCAGAGGCACTCTGCAGGTGGTAGCCTGCAGTCCATGTGAACCCCAGGACGGGGCTGTGGCATGCTCCAAGAGCTGGGCAAAACAGAGCTACACGCTGCCCTTCCTCGGGCCTGCCCCTTTGCTGGGGGAAATGAGGAGTGCCTCTTCTGAGCAAGGCATGGCAGAGCAAGACAAGTGGACAGAAAGGGAAAAGAGAGAGCACAAGATCTTAAATATGATTTGAATTATAGGAATGGCAAACTGTAGGTAACTAACTATAATCCCTCAACTAGGCCTGTAAAATAGGTTTTTGAGGATTTGAATAGGATATATACAAGTAAAAATGTTTTCTAGTAGACATAATGTTTTCTTTAAAAGGTCCAGTAGGACAGCAGAGGACATACACATTTATTATATATTAGGCGATTAGGACAGTCTTAATAAATTCTTGAGAGAGAAAAGTATATATTAACAATACTAGTAAAACTAGGAAATAAAAATAAAGTGTTACATACAACTAAACTCACCAAAGTAACAGTTTAATTGATAAATACCAATTATTGTATTCTTAAAACTACTTTTCCAAAAAATGTTTAGACTGTAACAGTGATTACTGTGACAGAGACCGCCATTTACCCCTTAATGTGAGTTCTAAACTGATCTATTAATGGAAGTTTTAGATGAACCTCTGACCAGCTGAAGACTATGTTTACAAGCCTGTTGCCAGCTATAGTATTAGGCCTGGATTCCAACCTATGTTAGTAACATGGAAATGATGTGTACACTGGCTGGGCCCTGCTGCTCTGGGAAAACACATCACCACCCTGTCCTTTTTGTGAAGGTGATGGTGAGAGCAAAAACAACCACAGAGAAATAGCCCTGAGTCTGGGCCCATGCGTGGTAATAAGCTATTTCTAGCACAGGGGATAACTACACGGATTCATAAGAGAGAGCAAGCTCACACATCTTCCATTTCTCCATGCTACCACACCTGGGAGCTGTATTTCCACTTATAACACTATCTCATCCCACCAGTAGGAAAGAGGGGAAGCCAAACATTAAAATATCCAGTGGAATTCAATTCTTGCCTAACTGTTGATTAAATCTAAAGAATAATGATCAAAATTGTGACTTTTAACTAGTTCATTTTGGGGAGAAAATCATTTGACTAGAAAATAAAATGAATTTAGGTATTTAAAAAATAAAATAGCTTTTGTGTTTTCTTTTGCCCCTCTCACTTCAGTTTGTCAGTTGCAGACTTTACAATCATTCACTCATTCAACGACTATTTTTCCAGCACCTACTCTACTCTAGCCTTGCTTTAAGCAAAAAGGAGTCAATGATAGGTAGGGGAAAGTGCCCGCCCTCTCAAAAACATACATTACGGAGGTGGAAGCACACAAACAGGCCATCTCATCTCAGGTAGTGATAAATCAATAAAGAGAAGTACAGGAAGATGGAGGAGAGGAGACACTGCAGGTGGAAGGGGTGCCAGTTTAGTGTGTGGTCAAGGAGTGTCTCTGAGGGCAGGTGATATCCAAACAGCAAAGTGAAGGAAGCCAGGTGAGTGTCAGGGGAAGATTATCTTGGCTGAGAAAATTTCTGCTACAAAGAACCTTTACAATTAAAGGACTCTGTTTAAACAATTAGCTGTAGGTGTGTATGGATGTGTAAACTTAATGACAGTTCTTGAATGTACTATTTCCCCTAATTATAGAATTAGTTCTACCAATAAATTGTCAGTATGTGTATCTTAAATCTAGACTTTGTTCTAGTTTACATGATTTTATTTAACAATGCAAGCAATGTATGGATGCCTAATTTTAATGCAATAACAGAGTAATATTTGTCAGGGAATATTAAAAAGAAAATTAGGCCATTTTCATTACTGAATTTGAATACAACTCTTAAATTTAGAAAGACCTTTGGAGATCATTAAGTATAATGTCCTAAGAGCAGTACAAATCCCTTCTCTGATACTATCCATAGATGTACATTGTACATAAAGGAAAATGTCTTAATTTGATTATTTGCTTTCCATAAAGGCAAATAGAATGAGAATAGACTATTGATTATATCACAACCAACTATTAGACTACAAATATCTGTCAACCTGTTTCAATTTTCCTAAAAAAATATATAAAACATATATTCAACAAATAACAAATAAGCTATTCCAATAAAATACCTGCTATCTAGCATTATCTATTGAACTAGATTTTAGGGGAAAGTTTCTTAAATACACATTGCAAAAGAGCACATTCTTAATCATGAACCCTTCTTAATGCAAAAATATCCATGTCCTATTTGAAAGTTCAATCATAGCTTTTATATGAGTAATCACACATGGTAACAATGTTTCTTATTCCAGAAAAATCGATATAAAATAAAACACTACTCCATAAGCAAAATAAATCCCATTCCTTAGTTATATGCTTGAGTCTATTTTGTCTCAGAATATTCTAGCCAAACATTTCTCACATATTGAACTAAAAAACCACAGCCATCGCTCTCCATTTCAACAATGAAAAACTGTCAGCCACATAATAATCTTCACTTACATGAACATACATTTACAGAATGTGTTACCTTGCCAAGAAGATATTTTTTTCTGTTGAAGAAAATTGGCTGAAATCTCTATCTCCCAAAAATCTGTTAAGATTTAGGGTTAGACCTTCAGGCCTGTCATCGTTTTCTGCATGAATTATACACTGACCAAATTCCAGCAGGGGCATTGTGCAGCAGCCTGCTATCTTGCTTGACAGAGTATCTTGTTGAGAGCATATGTAGGACATAATTTTTTCCTGTAATGAGGAAAACATGGTGTGAGTTTTAAAGGTGTATTCTTCAGTGTAGGACCTCAGGGCCAGATGTAGAATAGGGAGGGAGGGAGGAAGAAAGGAAGGGGAAGAAAATTTAAAAAGAAGAGGAAAAAAACAGGAAAGAGGAAGGGAGAGGGAGAAACAGACAGAGGGAAGGAAAAAAGAAAGAAGACGCTTTATCGCGTCTCCTATTTTAGTGTTTCCCCCCTTTCTTTCTTTTTTTTCTTTTCCTCTCTCTTGTCCACTTACCCATTTGTTCAATTGTTCTTTCCACAGTTGTCAACTAAACTCTATTTGATTTTAACAGGAAGCCTTTAACAAGAGAGAAATGTAACCCTCAAGTCAAATTGCGTGAATGTTGCTGTGTATCCTCTCTTAGCGTTCAATCTGTCACTAGACTTTTGCAGCTGATACCACACGGAGAGCTCTCTCTTTGAGAAATTTCCGGAGAATGGTAATTGTCCCAGCAGGCGGCAGTGCCGGCTGTGGCCTCCAGAGGGCGGCAGTCTGTAGATAACGAGTGGAACAACGTCCCTCAGTGGCCAGGTCTGGGCGGAGCTTAGACGCCCGCCAAGGGACTGAAAATTCCGCACATTCTCAGCAGGGACAATTAGAATCCACTATTCAGCTATCAAGATCCAACTTACTGAAATTAATTTTTCCACTGGGAAGGAAAGGGGTGATTACAAACTTCAAAAATTTTAAAAACTAATTTGAAAAAGGCTGTGAAAATTACTGAAATTATCAACTAGAGACTGAGAAAACCAATCTCAAAGAAAAACAAAGTAGTTCTTGTCGATGTGCTTAACAGGCAGGCAAATACTTCTACAAGGCAAAACAAGAGAAGTGGGAAGGTGGGTCTGCAGGCAGCCTCCGCCAGCTTCGTCCTCAGTCCCAGGGACTGTCATTCAGGCTATAGGGGACTGTCCCCCTCAGGCCCTCAGGTACTGTCACCCTCAGGGCTGCTCTGCAGCCTAGGCTTCTTGCTCACATCTGATGTGCCCTCAGCCAAATTGCCTTGGGAGTGGGCTGAAATGAGTGTTTTTACCTTCACTTTCAGCCCTTGGAAACCAGAGATTTTTATTATTATTATTATTACCCAGAGATAATTTAAACAAAGTTTCAGTCCTGGTTTTCCAGGCATTTGAGTACCTAAGAGCAGCCATTTTATGCCTCCTTGGATTTTAATCTCCTTGTCATGTCACCAGGGACCAGAAAGAGGATAACTGGGAAGTAACTAAGCCTCTCATCCAATATCTAGGAAGTCTAGGGTAGGTACAAGTAGACCACAGCCATGCTGCTTTAATTAACACTGACCATGGCAGACCCACAACACTTGTTGCTGGGTATTTTGGATTTTGCTTTTGATTTTCCTAGAGCGCTTTATTCATACCTGTCTTTGGCATGGCTAGCCTTTTACCTTGTGGAGCAGTTTCTGTGTTATTTATGCTGTATTTGTTTATTGAACAAACTGCAACAGAGTGCCTTGCATGTGCCCAGCCCTCCCTCTGGAGACAGCTGGAAACCAGACCATTTCTAACCCCAAGGCAGGGGGTTACTGTCTTATCTCTTTCATCAAACTATGGATTCTCTGAGCACAGCTCATAATGAGTGGCTAGCAGATAGAAAGCACTCAATGTGTATTCGTCAAATGAAAGAATAAATGGATAGAAAAATAAATACATTAAAATTAAACAATCTGCCCCCAAGACCCTGTGGGGCTGATGCTCTAGAGACGGTCCCATCTGCTTTAGAAGTAAGAAATGGATGGGTCCAGGTCTCACCAAACGCTGGGATCCTGTGGCCAACTCAAGTCAGACAGCCTCCTACCCTTCAAAATGAGACAAAAGGAAACAAAAAGGAGAGGAAATATATATATATATTAGGAAACAAAGCTCTTCACCCCGTCCTGCAGACACTCCAGCACGTCCCCTCTGCAGCACTGCTCATGTATGTGGGCCACGTCCAGGACCAGTTTCTGGATTTCAGTAAAATTAACTCTAGTAAACTTTTGGCTCAGTTTAGTAACAATTCTAAGGGGGGAGAAAAGAAAGAAATTAGAAATCCATCTATCAAAGTTAAAAAGAATTTATAGAGTATTAGGATAGTCAAAGCTTCAAAGAGAAAAGAACATAAATGTTTCGATTGTTTAAAAAGAAAAGAAAAAATGTTTTAAGTCTTGTTGATTCCAGCCCCGGGACCTGGTCCCACAAATGGTATAGAAATGACTATCTTTTCCCAAAACATTTCTTGAGAATTGAGATAAATTCTCTTTTGCTATTCCTGATACTGTGCATTAAGATCATTATAGTGAGTGGACAGAAAAATTAAAAAGGACTAACAATTTAAAAATGGACAATTTCTTGAGAATTAGAGTCATTTTTCACTGGAAAAAAAAAAAAACAACATACCCTGAGGATCCAGGGAGGGGTGCACAATGTGTAAATCAAGGAAGCAAAAGTGGAAAACGGGGCAAAACATTTCAAGCGAGTCATCACACCAAGAGAGCCACGCAGCCAAAAGGGAAAGGAAGAACCACAATTCCAGTTTCTTCTTCATATTTTGTTAAATTTTAAGAGATGTCCGTGTGAAAGCACGACTCCTAGAGCAACTGGCAATATGGCTACTACTGATAAAATGGAATTTTGGGATCAATTTAGAGCGTTTAGATTTTATCATTTAAAAGCATTTAGCTTTAATCACTCACGGATGCCAAATGATAAAATCATTGAAATATACCTCAGTTTCTATATTTTTACAGAGATAATTTAAATAAAGCAGTTCACACATCAATCTTTAACTTTCTAATTGAGCTGAAGGGTAGTTAAGACACAAATCTGACCTCTTCCAAGTAGGAATTTGAGTCAGTCTGTGGAGCTAATTCCATGACTAAACACTTGAGTCTGGGTCTCCACTGTGTACAATACATCTCCTTAGTGCATCATTTAACAAACAGACAAATACATAAACTCTGAACATATATATTTACTACTTGTTTTGGGTAGTAGCTTAGATATTTTTGTACAGTAAAAATGTTCCATTATAAAATAGTTGAGAATACTTTAAACCAGTTATTGAATTTAAAATTTTCTTCTCTCCAGACGCTAGATTCTAATAGTATTATCTCAAGGGAATATTTTCCATGGGAAGCAATGATTGATACAATGGGCTTTGTAACAAATTAGGAAGCATAAAATATGAAGAACTTTTGGTTAAGGCAAAAGTTGCTCGGTAAAGACTGACCTACTTTGTGGAGGAGCTAGATAAACATGACATAATCGTGAGGCAATTTGAGTGCACGCCCGAAGCTAAGTGTCTTAAAGAAAAGATAAGTAATATAAATCTTAAAAGTCATTTTTAAGCATTATTTCAGCTAGGCTTTAGTAAGTGTTAAACGGAAGACTAATTTGTTAACTTCCTTTCCATCCTAAAAGTGGATAATTCTAATCCCATTAGCTCTCCTCAAAGGATACTTTATTCTCTATAACAGCAACAATGAAAAAATGAACCCAAATTGCAAAATGGTAGTTCTGTAGATCACACCATGTTCCCTAGAAAGAGCTTAAGCTTACATGGCTTGGAAGGTTCGGGGTCCAAAAGTTTTCATTACTGCACATGTATGTTGATTTATCAAGCTGCTTTCTCTTAATTCTTTCGTAATTGGTGCTGCCTAGATGTAGAAGAAACAGGTGTCATGAAGGCGTGTGTTTCCCAGACTCAGAAACACAACTGGCTTCGGTAAAAGACAAAACTCCGTAAAATATTTTTTTACTAAAAGTTATAAATGCCATACATTTTGCAGAACGGTATTCACTCCTTTATTCTTTCAAGCTACTTTATATACATCTGTGCCAGACAGGTTATTAAAAATACCTTGAAATAAAACATTGTAACTTTCCTATTGGGAATTATAAACAAACTATACTTTTCAACAGCTTCAAAACAAACTGAAGTTTGCTGATATCTTAAGTGTCTACTTACTTACCAAAAAAAGTCAGATTGTACCATAACCTGACATTGAGAATAGTCACAATTTGAGGAAATGTTTGGGTAGAGCTTCTGGTAGCGAGGAGCTAATTGTGGATCTTAATGTAGCTCTCACTTCTCTAAACCTAACTCTCCTTAGCTGTGAAATGGCAGTAATACGTGTCAAATTTGTTCTAAGGATGGAAAAAAACCGAATACAAAGCATTTATCATCGTTCTCTTCCCTTTTGTTATCTCTCGCTCTGCCTTTCCTGCTCTCACCCACCAAACTCACTCCTTAATAATAAAATAATTGTTGGGCAAATAAACAAACCAACAAAAAGCCCAGCAAATCCAGTGATTTTACACAACGATATGAGGCTGCTGCCAGCGGCTCTGTTCTGAAAATGCTGCTCTCCACAGGAAGCACATTTCCATTTCTCAGGCTGGCGCTCCTGAGTCAAGCCAGGGGCAGTCTGGACCCTGGCGCCTGCACGAAGGTCATACCTTCATCTGGAAGCACTCGATGGCATTTGCAGCTTTGCAGCAGGGTGGGATGATTTTGTCATAGCGAGCAGCGAACGAAAGCACCACGGGAGCGTACAGGAAGGGGTTCCTCCTGGCGATCTCGTAGATGTATCTGCGAAGGGAGACAGCTCACCTACTGTAAAGCACGACTACTACTGCACGGAACTGGACTCTGGGACTGGTTTAAAGATGCAAACAACAACAAAGGAAAAAGGCATTGGCTTGTTCTTTACTGTGCTCCTAGGAGGAAAACAGTCATTTTTTTTTTTCACATGCTGTCAAAAATTTTCCTCACTCCAGATCCTTAGGAAAAAACCATCTGCAAATAACGAAATACGCAGACGTGCAGACTGTGAATCTTACTACTGTGTGCTGTTCATGAGCATACTTGGATGTGTTTCAGAAAGCAGACTTGTAAGTAAAGCAGAAAGACAGGCTCTTTCTCCCTCACCAGTGCAGGAGAGAGGTGATTCCCTGGGCAGTCAGGGCAACAGAGATGCTAAAGGCAGGCTCTCTGCTCTCTGGCATAGGCAGGAATTTGGAAGCTGGAAGCAATGAAGACTTAGGCGCGGCCTTCCCCAGCAGAAAGCCAGTGTTCCCGCAGCCAGGTGTCTGAGCGTCAATGTCCTCATCAACAAAATGGGAATGAGAAGAACGAGGACTCAGCGGCTGTGTGAGCAGCAGCCAAGCAGACGCGTTCCTACAGCAGCCTGCGTGCTCCCTAACACTTGGCCACGTTTACACACCTTACAATGCCGAGATCTCTAACAGACTCACTCCTTAATAATAAAATAATCTGAATTGGGTATCATTTTGTGTTGATGTTTGTTTGCTAACTGGCAGCCCTCACCGTGGGCTGTGCACCCCATGGTCATGACTGTATAGAGGGCAGCCCTCACCGTGGGCTGTCTACCCCATGGTCATGACTGTGGGGAGGGTATTTCTCCTTAATTTAAATTTCCAGGAAATTTGAACGTAACACACCAATGCATGGTTCTGCAAAGGGTCATTTTGTACAATACAGGGTGTCCCAAAGGTCACACACCTAGAAAAATTAACAAACTCTTTACATTTTATATATTTTTTATATTTATGTATCAACATGTAGATAAATTTTTTGTAAATATTTTGTAAATTTTGTAATGAATGTTTTGTACATAAAGGTGCATTTGGCTACAGTTTCCTTTTTTCCCTTCGTACGCATGTACGGCAACCTTTGGGGACACCTGTATTAAGTATCCCTGGACAAGGTAAACTTAAGAGATTAGAAAGGAAAAAACAGACGCATCTCAAGAGACTAAAGGAACCTCTCTCAGGTCTACTGTGTGGTCTGAATGCATCTAGCACGCCAATAAAGTGACACTTAAAGTTGGTCTCCTAATTACCCCACATGGGACCTCAGCAGATGCAGGACAAACATCATCTCCACCTCTCCACACTTGGAGCGCGTCTGTGGACTGCAGAGATACTACACTCCACTTGGCACTGCTCTCTTGCCAGGGCTTTCGGATCCTTACCTGTTCATGAATGTCGCCCTGTCTTCTTCATACGCTTTACAGCTCAGGGTGGGCTCTGGGAGTTGGAAGGGGGGAATGGACACTGGAGTGGGCTTTTTGTGTGTGAGTAAACAGTTAAGTCTTTCCTCATCACTTTGGCTGCAGCAGTCTGAAAGTCCATACTTTTCGGAAATTTCTTTCTCATGGCAAATTTCTTCCAGAAAGATGGAGATCTATAAGAAAAACTTTATCTTTAATAAAATACATGCTTCCTTCTTTGATGACTTAATTTACCAAAATCAGATGATAACACCAGTATTCCAAAGAGAGCCTCCCGGGAATGTGTGTGTTCATTCATCTCAGGCAAGGCCTACTTGGCCTTTACGGGGCTATGCTAATATTTAGAGGAGCCTGGAAGGCTTACAGAGGGCTTCCAATTTCTAATCCACATTAAAAGTATGCCTTGAGTTTATGATAATTAATATGAAATCTGTAGATCTCCCGTAACCTTTAATTGACTGTAAAGTTGTTCTAGGAAATGTATTTTGCACTTTCATACACATTTTTATAAGATTGTCGGGACAAGCCAAAAACAGAGAGGCAAAGGAGGGATTTTTATCAAATCATAAATTTCATAGTGGAAAAATACTCTATCTGTAAAGGGCATGGCTTCTGTAATGTGGCCCAGACACATTATCTCCTGCCTACTTTGCCAACCCTGCTGCGACCGAGGATTCTCTGGGCCTCTTGTTCCCTAATTGCTTAGCTCTCTGGCGGTTGTAAAGTTTGCTTCTAGATTGAGAAAAAATGAACAATAATAACTACTATTTACTGAGCTTCAACATTGGGCTATCCTTATATTTAAAAAAGTACTTAGCGTTTATCTAAAATTCGAACTGAATTGGGTATCATTTTGTGTTGGTGTTGGTTTGCTAACTGGCAGCCCTCACCGTGGGCCGTGTACCCCACGGTCATGACTGTGTAGAGGGCACCCCTCACCGTGGGCCGTGTACCCCACGGTCATGACTGCGGAGAGGGCAGCCCTCACCGTGGGCCGTGTACCTCACCGTCATGACTGAGTAGAGGGCAGCCCTCACCGTGGGCCGTGTACCTCATGGTCATGACTGTGTAGAGGGTATTTCTCCTTAAACTTGTACCAGTTACCAAACCTCTCTCTCTGTGCCTTAGCTTCCTCAATTGGAAGATTAGCATCTATCTTCTAAGACTGTTGTAATGACATAATAAATTGGTATTTGTAAACAAGGTTAATATTCAGCCCCAGCCAGGTTCTCTTGACTCCCTAGACAACCATTCTCTTCATCAGTGCTGTCCTCCATGTCATGAAATATTTTGATTATCAGTGTGTATTATAACATTCCATAGAAAAATGTTGGTCATATTACGTGCTCAATCAAAATTCACTGCAACTGCAATTTTTATATCAAGCTCCAGCCCGACTCTAAAGCAGCAGCTATCGTTATGCCTCACTTCACAGACAGAGAAACCTGAAGCTCAGAGAAGTCAGGTGCGATGCCCACGGCCACCCACGTAACCTCACTCCAGTTTCAGAGTTGCCACACCTCTATTCCTCTTTACGATGCCACCCCTCGTTCCCTTCTGCCCTCTTCAGCCATGCAGAACTGATCTGATTTCTCTTCACACAACAGCTCTTCGAATACGTCCGTGTACTTTCAGGCCATCCCTGTATCTGCTGCAGGCTGGATTTTGGCCAACTATGATGTTGCTTTTCTTTCTCCTTCACTCACTCACCTGGTTTTCTGAGCACCCTGAGGCCTGCCCGCTGCCGGTGGATTTCTCAATGACAGCCACAACATCCTTCACCATTTTGCTTATTTCCCTGTAAGGGGCTTCTTGAATGAACTGGGCAAAAAATATGGTAGCTCTGAAACAAAAGCACGCGTGGATGCTTACGGACAGAAATACCAAGCTTATTTTTCTCAAGTATAGTTTTTGGGTTTTGATTCACTTTCTGTGTATGTTATGACCTGTTTAGAAAGAGTAACGTTTGCTGCTAAAAAAAAAAAAAAAAAAAAAAAGTATAAAATCAAATTTTAGCCACTTGGGAAGAAATTTCAGTCTTTTCCTTGTTTTCTTCCCCCATAAATGTACATATAGATGTTAAAATCAAAATAAGTAGGTTTCCCATAAAAGTGGTTCCTCCTTTTGTGGTCACCTGCTAACTACAATGCGCCCATAATTGAGGGTATTTATATCCCTTACAGGTAGTCTGTGTCTACCCCCAGAGCGATCAAGTTCTGACCCAGAGCTGCCCAGCTCATGGATTACTTCAGAACAATGCCGGCACAGGTCTCTGTGTGCACCTGCAGCAGTGTCAGGCTACTTTAAACTCCTTATGAGGAATTTCAGAAATGTGGACTGGAAAGATGGAGTTCAGGAGAACAGCAGGCTCTCTCCCTAATGGGCACAATGGGAGGGTACACAGCACACCCCCTGAGTGAAGGGCTCAACTACAACTGGAACTTGGCCTAACAAATGCAAACAATGTAGCCTAATCATTTGTATCCTCATATTCATCTGAAATTTAAAAAAGAAAACAGAGTATTTCATCTTTTGTGTGTGCTACTAAGATTTAAATACCTAGTATTTAGAGACCATTCTGATACCATCCAATTGATACTGGTGAGAAAAATCCCTGAATTCATACATGGCTGTCACTAATGAGACACTAAACTTCAGTTTCTAAGACCTGATGTGGTTTGTACCGTGGAATTTCAAGGAATTCACAGGTGAATACCTAAGGCTTTGGCCAACGGTTCAACCCCTTTGGTATCAACTTAATATTCAGTATAAATAACTTCTCTTGAAATTGTCCAATTTGCTTTTGTACTTTTAAAAACTCACAGAGCTGCCCCACTTCATTTGGTCACCTGTTACAGTTATCATCGTTTTGTGCATTGATACAAGTAAAACTTACAAGTCAGCTAAGTTCACCTCCATGGAACATCGGGAAGAATCCAAAATGGAAGCTGGAAAGCAAAATAAACTTCATGAAACACAACATTTTCGGTGCAACCAGGGAAGTAATCATTGTTACAATTAAATATTTGCATATCATTTTAGAACTAAGAAGACATTCGGGATCACCTATCTAAACATCTTAATTTTATGCTTAAGACAACTAGGAAACTAAGGAATGAAGTCTGCAGGAATAATTTGCCGTAGACCTAGCTCTAAAATCCAGATTTTGCCAGTTGTGCAGTTTTCCCCTGTAATGTGATGCTGTAACTGACCTGAAAATAAAATGGTTAAAAATTGGATGGTGTCTGCAGCTCAAAGGAGTAGGGCACCAGCCCCATATGTCAGAGGTGGTGGGTTCAAACCCAGCCTCGGCAAAAAAAAAAAAAAAAAAAAAAAAAAAAAAAAATAAATATATATATATAATTTTAAAAAATACTTTTTA
>CAUYQV010023182.1:0-19940 GCA_963574575.1 Galagoides demidoff | reverse complement strand
AGGTTTATCTATTTTGTTGACTTTTTCAAAAAACCAACTTTTTGATTTATTGATCTGTTATATAATCCTTTTGTTTTCAATTTCATTTAATTTCTGCTCTAATTTTGGTTATTTCTTTTCTTCTGCTGGGTCTCAGATTGGAATGGTCTTCCTTTTCCAGTTGCTTGAGATGTCCCATTAAGTTGTTAACTTTCTCTCTTTCCATTCTCTTGAGGAAGGCTTGCAATGCTATAAATTTCCCTTAGGACTGCTTTTGCAGTATCCCAGAGGTTCTGATAACTTGTGTCTTCATTGTCATTTTGTTCTAAAAATTTGGTAATTTCCTTCTTGATCTCATCTCTGACCCATCTATCATTCAGCATAAGGTTATTTAGCTTCCTTGTTTTTGTATGAGTCTGCAGATTCCTGTTGTTACTGAGTTCAACTTTTATTCCATGATGGTCTGAGAAGATGCGTGGAATAATTTCTGTTCTTTTAAATTTGCTGAAGTTAGACTTGTGACCTAAGATGTGATCGATTTTGGAATATGTTCTGTGGACTGATGAGAAAAATGTGTATTCAGTTTTGTTAGGATGAAATGTTCTGTAGATATCTGTTAAATCCAAAAGTTGAATAGTTAAATTTAAATCTAAAATTTCTTTGCTAAACTGGTAAAGGAATGTTAAAATCTCCAACTATGATAGAGCTGGGAGAGATCAAGTTGCTTATGCCTGTTAGAGTATCTCCTATAAATTGAGGTGCATTCTGGTTGAGTGCATAAATATTTATAATTGAGATCTCATCATATTGAGTATTACCCTTAACAAATATAAAATCGCCATCCTTGTCTTTGGTTACTTTTGTTGGTTTAAAACCCATTGTATCTGCGAATAAAATTGCAATGCCTGCTTTTTTCTGCTTTCCATATGCTGGAATATAGATGACCATCCCTTCACCCTGAGTCTATATTTATCTTTTAAGGTAATATGAGATTCTTATATACAGCAGATATCTGGTCTGAGTTTCTGTATCCAATTAGCCAATCTGTACCTCTTTAGGGAACAATTTAAGCCATTCACATTGATTGAAATTATTGATAAGCCTGATAAAATGTTAGGTATTGAATTGTTCAAAAATCCAGTGGACGTTTTTAATCCTTTTGCCACTGTGGAAGTTGGAATTTGTTCAAAATTTTCTGACTGAGTTTACTTTTGGGTGGAGGATTACACTGGTCATTATGGAGGATAGGTCTGAGAATATCCTGAAGAGCTGGTTTAGTTATGGCAAATGTCTTCAATATGTGAGTGTCATTAAAGTATTTAATTTCTCCATCATAAATGAAACTCAGTTTAACTGGATACAGAATCCTGGGGTTGAAAGTTTTGTTTTAGGAGATTAAAAGTCAATGACCACCCTCTTCTAGCCTGAAAGGTTTCACAGAGGGATCTGCAGTCATTCTAATATTCTTCCCCTTGTAGGTTATGGTTTTCTTACATGTATCAGCTTTTAGGATTTTCTCTTTCATATTAACCTTAGTGAAGTGAATTATGATGTGCCTGGGGCATGTCTTATTCGGGTTGAGTCATGCTGGAGTTCTGAAGCTGTTTACTATCTGAATTTCAGGATCTCTTGGCATATCTGGAAAGTTCTCTTTCATAATTTCATGAAGAAGAGCCTCTGTGTTTTGTGAAGCAACTTTGTCACCTTCAGGGATTCCTATAAGGCAGATATTATCTTTCTTCCAATTATCCCAGAGCTCTCTGAGAGAGTGATGTGTTTTTGCTTTCCATTTCTATTCCTCTTTGGACACTTGGGCACATACAAAAGCTTTGTCTTCAATGTCTGAGATCCTTTCTTCTGACTACTGTATTCTGCTATCAAGGGGTTCTACTGTATTTTTCAGATCTTTGAGGGCTGCAATCTCTTGCCTCAAGGTTTCAAAATCTTTGGTGGTTTTGTCTTTGAATTCGTTGAATTCTTGAGTGAATTTTTGGAATGCTCCTTGAATTTCTAATTCTGTCTTTGCCTCTTTTCTATTAATCTTATTTGCAATCCAAATTCTAAATTTGATTTCTGACATCTTAGCCATCTGTTTATGAAAGGTATCTTCAGTTATATCTGCCACATCCTTTCTTGGGGGCGGGTTGATCTATTCTGGTTATTCATGTTACCAGAGTTTTTACGCTGATTCTGCCCCATGATTATTTTACCCCGTTTGGCTTTTCCCCTTGAACTTTGTCAAGGACCCGTACAGTGTTACGGCCTGAGAGACTGGGGACCTTCTTTGGTGTGGTGGGGCTAAGTGGCTCTGTCTTATTTTTACCTGGTCTCTGTCCTACCCTAGTGAATCAGTTACTCTTGGTTGAAGTCTCAGCTGTGGAGAAATACCAGCAATTAAGTTGCTCTGCCCCCCACAAAGAACAATAGGACAAGGAAAATCAAACCATCCCTCAACCATACACCCAGAGTGCCACTTTGGATAGTCCTTGGGTGATTGTCCCAGTTCAAGGGGTCCAAATCAGTTATCCCTGTCAGCACCAGTCTCAGGTGGGAGAGTTCAAAAAGTCTCCAGCATTTAGATAGGAGGGGTCTGCCAGCAGCTCAAATATGACTTGCTCCAGTGCTCTGTGAGGGCAGAGGACCCACCCAGCAAATGAATTAGTCTGGGAAGGTTGATGCCTCCTTCCCCTCCTTGCACCCAGTCACTAGTTATCCCGCAGAGCTGTGAACCAGTTCCCTTCAGTTAGCAAATGCTCCTGGGGTTTACGCTTGCCTGAGTCACCAGAAGATCTGAGTCCGGTAGGAGGAGATAAGGCCTGACAACCTTGCGTAATTAATGTACGCTTGGGCAGTTCACTCAGTTCCAGCCACGTGCCTGAGTGATATTGCTGGAAGAACAGGACAGAGCAACTTCACAGAATTTATTTCTGTCCCAGCTAAATTCCTCTGCATACCAGATGCTGCTGAAGCTGATAGATCACAACTCAACCAAAACTTCCCAACAGTGGCTGCCACCTGAGAAAATGCCCAGAACCTCTTGTTGCCCAAAGAGACAGGGTGTGTCTATCCAGAATGGCCTCAGGGATGTGAGCCTTTCCCACTGCTGCAATTGCCGCTCTGCAACTCAGATACCGCACCTCCTGTATGGTTCCCTCTCAGCTGACCATCGTCTCCTCGCTCCCATGCCACAGAGTCAGCACAGACCAACACCAGCCCTTTCCCCCTCCACTCCTTTCAGGAAAATGCTCAAGAATCTGGACTCTATGAGTGACGAACCTCCAGACCTTGGGGTGAGAATGGGGGAGAATCCTGGTAGTTCAGAGTTGCAGGTAGAAAATATATACAGTTTTATACAGTTTTATGCCTGGCAAGAGAGTGCCATGGCACCCTAGTAGGGGTAAGAGGTCCAGTTTTTAGGGGGTCTCTCCCGTGGGATAGAGTGGAAAGACATTTGAACTCTGCTCACTTGTTTGTATGGAGTAAACTGTGAGCTCTTCTTGTGAGGGAGGGGACTCCCATCCACTTGGTGGTGAATTTTGTACCTTTTGTTTGTATTTTGGGGGTCACAGCTCGGCTCATCAAGGATGATGTGTGTTCTTCGATCTTCTCTCTTGGCTCAGCTCCACTCCCAAACCATCAGCTTACTTGCTAAACTTTGGTCCTTTAAGTCTCCTTCTGGATGGGAACCTCTGTAGAAAGCTGGCTACAGTCCACCATCTTGCCTCCTCTCCCCACATAATTGTTAATGTACTAGTTTCAACTTAATATTGAGTACTTATGGTGTTTATTTTTCTGTTCCTGTGTTACTTAGAGTGTTCTATCAAGGTTTTTATGAAAAATAACAGAATCTCCATCTTTTTATGGCTGAACAGTATTCCATGGCATATATATACTGTAGACTATTAATCCATTCATATGTTGAAGGGCATTTGGATTGTTTCCACATCTTTGCAATTGTGAATTGGGCTGCTATAAACATTCAAGTGCAAATATTCTTGTGGTAAAATGACGTTTTTTCTTTTGGTTAGATACCTAAAATATGATGATTGCAGGATCAAATGGAAGGTCTGCTTTTAGTTATTTGAAAACTCTCCATACTTCTTTCCATAAAGGCTGTACTAATTTGCAGTCCCATCAACAGTACAAGAATATTCCCTTCTGGGCAGCACCTGGGGCTCAGTGAGTAGGGCGCCAGCCCCATATACCAAGGGTGGCAGGTTCAAACCTGCCTTGGCCAAACTGCAACCAAAAAATAGCTGGGCGTTGTGGCGGGCGCCTATAGTCCCAGCTACTCAGGAGGCTGAGGCAGGAGAATCGCTTAAGCCCAGGCGTTGGAGATTGCTATGAGCTGTGTGATGCCATGGCACTCTACCGAGGGTGATAAAGTGAGACTATGTCTCTAGGAAAAAAAAAAAAAAAAGGTATATTCCCTTTTCTCTGTATCCATGCCTGCATCTGTTGCTTTGGGATCTTATCGTGTGGGCCATTCTCACTGCGGCTAGGTAAACTCTCAAAGTGGTTTTGATGCATTTCTCTGACAATTAGAGATGATGAGCATTTTTTCATGTGTTTGTTGGTCATTTGTTCTCATGAGAAAAGATTCTGTTCATGTGTCTTGCCCAGTTTTTAATGGGGTTGTTTGCTCTATTTTTTTGTTGATTTGCTAGAGTTCTTTTTAGATTCTGGTTATTAGCCCTTTGTCACATTCATAGCATGAAAATATCTTCTCCCACTCTGAAGGTTGTCTTTTTGCTTTGTTGATCATTTCCTTAGCTGTGCAGAAACTTTTAGATTTGATCAGATCACATTTTTGATCAGAACAGTTTTGCTGTTGTTGCGGTTGCCTTTGGGGTTTTCATAAATTCTTTCCCAAGACTGATACCAAGAGTTTTTCTCATGCTTCTAGAGTTTTTATAGTTTTGTGTCTTAGATTTAAATCTTCTATTCATCGTGACTTAATTTTTGTAAGTGATGAGATGTGGGTCTAAATTCAGTTTTTTATATATGGGTAAGAAGTTCTCCCAGCACCTTTTATTAAATAAGGATTCTTTTCCTCAATTTATGCTTATGTTTGCTTTACCAAAGATCAGATGGCAATACAAGGCTGGTTTCATCTCTAGGTCCTCTATTCTTTTCTGTAGATCTGTGTCTCTGTTTTCATGGCAGTACCATGCTATTTTGATCACTATGGACAAAGTCTCTTTCTTATCTTTAATATGTGCTGAAGGTCTTAGCTAGTGCAATAATACACAAAAAAAGAAATAAAAGGTAGAAAAATGGAAAAGCAGAAGTTAGAGTCTATTCACTGAGGACATGATTATTTATAAAATCCTCAGAAATATATAAAACAACTGGTAGAACTTACAAATAAATTAAGCAAGGTCATAGGAGACAAGTTCTACATACAAAAATGAATTGTATTTATACTTACTAGTGGCAAATTACTTGGAAATGAAGTTTTAAAATTCCATTTCAATCAGTAAACAAATACATAGGAAAAAATTTTTAAAAAGATGTGTAAGACTTCTTAGATTAAACGATAAAACATGAAAGAAATCAAACAAGGCCTAAATAAATGGAGGTGTATATCATGTGAATAGATTGGAAGAGTCAATATTGTCCTGCTGAAATTAATCTATATCTTCAACACAATCCAAGTTAAATTCTCAACAACTTTTTTTTTTATAGAAAATGATAAATGGATCCTAAAATCTATGTATAAAAGCAAAGGCCAAACAAACTTTGAACAAAACTAAAGTTGAAGAGTTTCTTTACCTAGTACCAAGACTTATCATAAATCTATAGTAATCAAGAATCTGTTATTGGTATGTGGATAGACAAATGGATCAATGAAAAAAATGAATCAGTAGAGTCCAGTAATAGATCCTGATGTACATATATATGATCAATTGATTTTCAACAAAGTACCAAAGAACTTCAATGAGGAAAGGAAAGTCTTTAATAAATGGCGCTAGGACAACTATATAAACATAGAAAGGAAAGAACTTCACCTCTTACCTCATACAACACACAGAAATTAATTTGGTGTGGATCATAGACTAAATGTAAAACTGAAACTATAATGATTCAAAAGGATATATAAGAAAATGTATTTGTGCAACTTTGAACTAGGCAAGGAGTTTTAAAGCACAGTAAGCACCAGTATAAATAATGATAAATAATGAATAATTTAATTCATGAAAATTAAGCTAATAATCAAAGAATCTGCATTAGCTAATCTGTATAAAGGATATATGAGTCTTTTGTGTACTATTCTTGATATTTTCTATGAATTATTAGAAATTATTTACAAATAAAAAGCTTAAAAAGATGACATTAAGAAAATATGGAAGAAAATATTCACAATACATGTATCTGAAATAGAATGTTTCCAAAATATATGAAGACCTATTATAAGAAAGCAACCTTATAAAAATTGAGCAAAAGACTTATTAACACATACTTTATAAAGGAGATACACTAATAGATAACTGTAAAAGTGATCAGTGTCATTAGTTATAAGGAACAATGCAAATAATATCCATCTTATGACTACTCAAAGTGGCTAAGATTTAAAAGTCCAGTAATACAAAAAGTAGGTGAGGATGTGGAACCACTACAACCATTTTGAAGAGCTATTTTTATGAGGTTGTACAAACATTTGCCATCAATGACTCAGCAATCCCATTCTCATTTGTTTTTCAAGAGAATAAAAATAGGCTCAGTGCCTGTAGCTCAGTGGCTAGGGCAGCAGCCACATACATTGGAGTTGGCGGATTTGAGCCCTGCCCAGGCCTGCAGCAATGACACCTGCAACTAAAAAATAGCCAGGCATTGTGGTGAGTGCTTGTAGACCTAGCTACTTGGGAGGCCAAGGCAAGAGAATCACTTAAGCCCAAGAATTTAAGATTGCTATCAGCCAAGATGCCATGGCCCTCTACCAAAGGCACCATAGTGAGACTCTGTCTCAAAAACAAAAAAAAAAAAAAAGAGAGAGAGTGAAAATACATGTCCCTAAAAAAAAACACTAAAAGCATGTTCATACAGGTTTTATTCATGAGAAACCAAAACTGGAAGGAACTCAAAATTTTCATCAACAGGAAAATAAAGTGTCTATCCATAACAAGACATAGCAGTGAAAAATAAATAAATAAAGAATTCTGGCCCTATATACCGGAGGTGGCAGTTTCAAACCCAGCCCCAGCCAAAAACTGCAAAAAATTAATTAATTAATTAATTAATTAATTAATTAAATAAAGAACTATTGATGCATGCCATATCATGAATCTCAAAAATGCCATATTAGGTAGAAAAAGACACAAAAGAGTATATTCCATATCATTCCATTTGTAAGAATTCAAGAACAGACAAAATTTATCTCAGGTGATAGATACCGGAAGAGTGATAACACATGGAGTTAGGATTGACCAGAGGGTTCCAGGAACAAACTGTCTAGGGTCATGGGCATGTGCTATGTTTTGATTGGAGTGGAAATTACATGGATGTATGTATTTATCAAAACACATGATAATCTGTGCATTTAAGTTTCACATATTTTTACCCCAAAGAAGAAATGAAGGATACCATAACTATTTTTATAATATTCATTCTTCACAGAGGGTAGAATCTGAGCCCTGTACTAGCTTCCTATTGTGAATAATAAACTTATGAACTCCTTACTTTGGCATAAAGACCCTGCATGATTTGGCGCTTGCCTGCCCTTTCTATCTCAGGTCTCTCCCTTAGCTACTAGGTCCTAGTCTTGCTGGCTCTACTGTCTAAAGTAGGTCATTTCTTGATATATAGATATATATTTTTTTAGTTTAGTCTCTTATTTGTTTCCTTCATTAAATTAGGATACCTTGTACTTAATTTGTCACTTTTTGTTTTTTGCCTGTGTTTCTCTCTCAAGTAGAATCTCCCTGAGGGTAGAGACTTTGTCCTTTCCATTATTGTATCCCTGATACAATTCCAGCATATTGCCTAGCTCAATATGTGTTGAATATATTAATGAATATTTCTATAGTTCCCTGTGCTGATGAAGTGATAGTATATACTCAGTCATTCCTCTTTTTGGAGTTTGGTACTTAGCAATTTAGATAGATGTTATATAGTCTAATCCTTTAATAAAACTATATCACAGATGAGTTTTTGGTTAATGTAGCACTTCTTTTTGTCCCTTTTTTTTCCAGATTCCCTGTAGTCTTTCCTTCTATTTCCTAATCACAACTTTTTGCACAAGAGACCTAATAGCATCCCTAAAGACAATGCTTTCCAACCATATTTGATTCTGTACTCCATTTGTAATATATTTGTGCACACCCACTGCATTAGGTGCATTTATTTTGAAAATATATAAGCATGTTGCAATACTTCCTATTTAATATTTAGTAAAACGTGCACAAAAATAAGATTTTTAAAAGGATGAGATGAAAGTTCTAATGTTTTCTTCCTGCATTTCAGTGCTCCCTCTTTTCCCTGTGTGCTAACCCCACTGTGAAGACACTGCCTTGGGGTAAATGTGGCACCATGCCTACTAACACCGCAAAGTATAACACACCAATACCAATAGTGCTAATACTTTTGCATTTTAAACCTTAGCACTGACTTATGGATTAAAAGGTTTTATTGCTTTTATAAATGAAATTATGGTATCATTTAGTGCAGCTAGGGTAGAACTTTTAGGTCTGGGAAATACTCTGAAATCATCTCACCTAAGTTTTATTGTATTTATTCATAACATTGCTTAAAGGTGGTTTTTCTGCAGCAAGATATATAGAGTGTTTTAGAGGGAGACAATGTGATTAGAAAAGTGGGGAAGAAAAGCTATAGAAAAGACTATTTGATTTTTAAAAGTAGTTAATTACTCTGTAAATATTGACAATACTATATTTGAATGAAATGTCTCCATTGAGGATTGCTAAAGATAGAAAATTACTGATGTAATCCATCTAAAATGGGGAAAAATTGCTAAAAGTTACTAAAAATGGGTAAAAATCATTTATTCTCAGATAAAAAGATAGTTTTTAAGGAAGCATCAATTCTACACTATAGTAGCCTGAGACAGCTTTGGAGATTTTAAGCCTGCTGTGTTACCTCTGAGACCTAAAGGAAGCAGAACATAAAAATGAGCCTTTATCAATTTGAAGCAAACCTAATCTTTGTGATCATGGCTGTAGTCTAAATCTATTAAAGATGTTCAAATTCAGTGTCCTTGGTATCACTGTGGGTTGACCTGAATAGTTAGCAATAAAGTTGTGTATTATAATTCTGGTTGGAAGATACGTGCTTAGGCAGTGAAACCGACAGTCGGTGTTTTGTGTGTCTCTAAGCAGACTTAAGAGCCTATATAAAATGACAGGTGCATTTTTAGGGAAAGGAACCCATAATGTTTTCCTATTTAGTAGGTGACAGTATGTCCCAAGATAACACAAGCTTAAGGGGCTGGAACAAGCATGGTTATTAAAGGCTAGCAGTTTTTCAGTTCATACAAATTGAATTCTTTCATAGGCTATAGGACTGTGGAAATCTAGTGTAGAGTACTGAAATAAATTAGCATATTAAGTGAATTTATACATTCAGGCTTATGAGCACTTTGAATTTAAGGAGGAAATTTAATAAATACTTCTTGAAAGAAAAAGGCAATTCTTAAATTTTGTGTTTGATCTCCCTATTGCAAAGGGTCTATGTGATAAATTATATCATTTTGATGATTATCCAAAGAAGTGGTTATTAAATTGATGGGAATATTTCTCTCCTGTCTCTTTTTTCAGAATTACTGATCTAGGGAACATCAAAAGAAGATTGTATTTATCAACGGTTCATAAGGAACTATCCTCAACCCCTCTTCATGCAAAAATCCCACTCTTCATGATCAAACGCAAAATTGTAAGTATCACATGAATGTTGCCTAAAATATTAATTTCAATTCAGCAAATATTAATTGTGGGCCTGTTCCATGTTTGAGACACTTGTTAAGAACCATGTGATATAAAAAATGAATAAAATTCATGGTCTTCCTTCCCCTCTCTTGAAAGAGCTTAAAATCTAAGGAAAAGAACATAATTATTTGAACTGATAATATCACCAAAACTGTGTTAAGAAGCACAGTGGAGAGAGAAAGTACTGTTGGTACTATGAAAGGGAAAGGAATCCTTCTGACTACAGGGTGAGGAAAGGCTTCATGAGGGAAATAGGGCATGGTGTGGACTTTAAAGGACTGGAGGGTGTTTTTTCTTCTTTAGACAGGATCTCTGTCACCCACACTGGAGCGCAGTTGTGCAATCATAGCTGACTGTTGGTACTATCAAAGGGAAAGGAATCCATCTGACTACAGGGCAGGCATGTAGGATTGCTTGAGGGCCAAGACTGAATGGCTGGACTCAAGCAGTCCTCTTGCCTCACCTCCTGAGTAGCTGGGACTGTAAGCATATGACACTATGCCTGGCTAATATCTATAATAAATATAGATATATATTTGGGGGGGTTCAGGTTTTATGCTTGTTTTTGTGACCTCTGAAGGATCTAATTAGACTGATTAGTCTTTCTCTAACTAGGCATTTCAATACTTCTCTTAATATTATTTTGTATATTTCCTGTTCTAGTATTTAATTAATACTTTCCTTTAAATTAATTCTCTTTCACTTAAATTAACTTTAAAAGAAAACTTTGTACCACTCTTACAAATAGAAAACCAGTATAATTTTCCAAAAATAAAATTTAAAAAATAAACATACTGAAAATAAAACAATATTTTATAGTTTAGCTAGGTATTGTTTTTTGCTTAAGGCTCTGTACTAAAAAGAGTTAATTAAAGATTTGATATATATTCAAGCTTTCTCTCTGGTGTAGTTAGATCTGAAAGAAAACTGGTAAAAGAAATGTTTATTCTGTGATCCAGCTTCATTTAATGCTATTCACATGAGCCATCTAAAATCATTTCCTGAATGGTGTGTGTTCCACTCTATAGGAACTGCTATGGTAAAGAAAAGGAAACCATTAAAGCTTTTGACTGAGGGAGGAACACACAGTGAATTCTGTACTTTGGGAAGATTAGTCTGGCACTGATATTTGCAATGACTTGGAGCATGTAGAAAGTGGAGGTGAGGAGATTAGGGTAAATGAGGACTGGGGTGGGGACAGTAGAGGAATAGATATGAAGCAACATTAGAAACTTCTAGTGGGATGAGCTAAGAGATATGTAAACAGACCTTTTCCCTGTAACATGGTGTGAGAGCAAAAACAGAACCATTGGCTATAAGAGGAGGACTTAGAGAAGACCCTTTGGAACACAAGAGGTTTCTGAGTTGGGCCTTGAAGGATGGGAAGGAGTTAACCAGTTTAAGCATGAGATATGCAGGCAAGTAAGAGGGGAGAGTGTAGGGGCGGCACCTGTGGCTCAGAAGGGTAGGGTATCAGCCCCATATGCCAGAGGTGGCGGGTTCAAACCAAGCCCCAGCAAAAAAAATAAAGAAGAAGAAGAAGAAGGGAGAGTGTAGTATTGTGGAAAACAAGGAAGTTTTAGCAAAAGAGGATAGACAAGATTGGAAAGTATCTTGGGAGCACAGCAACCATGAGTAACTTCCATAAGAAGTTTTGATGTGTCAAGGAGGAAGCAAGGCCATGAGCATACTGAGCTGGTGACAGCATCAAGTGCATACTTGCCATTCCTTTCAGTAGGCAGATCCATTGGTTTTGGTGTTAGAGTTGATAAAAGAAGAGGAATCAAACAGCTTGGGAGACTGGCAGCCCTATAACAGATAGGATGTAGAATAAATTGATGGTTTCTGTTTGCAGTACAATTTTTTTTAAATCTATTTAGTATTAAATGTTGATAAATTCTCAAAAATTAAATCTGAATATTCCAGATATTAAAGTTAAACCATTTAAGACATTAGGAAAATGCTTGACAATGAAAACTGTGTACATCCTTTTGTGTTAGGTATTGATTTCCTTATTCATGTGAGATTGTCTAGAGTTCAGGATTAGATGGTTTCTAAGAGTTAAAGCCCATATGGCACCAATCTGCTATTCTATATGTGGCTATGTGGTTAATAAATCAGATTTGTCACTATCTTACTATTGTGAGTTCAGTCCCCTCTGTCAGTTAACTAATTCTAAACTCTTAAAACATTTCATTAAAATCCAAACTGATTATTATATATGTGGCTATAATCTACACATACAAGGTACATTCATGGAAATTTGGTATTTGAAAATAAAATATTAGCTTTCTATTACAAGTAAACCACACAAATATTTTGCTGAGATATGAAGTGGATTTGACTGAAAAACTCAGATTTGTCAACAAATCTGTGTCCTGCTTTCTTGGGCACAAGCACTTGGCTGAGCTGAGTGGCAGTGGCACACTTTTGAAAGATTCTCAGCTCTCTTGTGGAGATGAACCTGTCTACTCATTAGGCATGCAGGTATACTCATATGTGTCCTGCTCCACTCATTCAGGTTGTCTCCCTGGGCCCTCTAGCTTTTCTTTGGTAATCCCTGATTTTGAGGATAATTGCCAAATGGTCCACTTTTCCCTGGTTCTTAGCTAAAGACTTTAGGTAGCCAGAGGAGACATATAAAGTTACTATTCTTATAACTACACCAATATGAATATTTAAATATAGGCCACTTTCTATTCTAATTAACTTTAAACATTTAACCTTTGAAATAAAAAAGTGTTATTTTTAACTATGAAGATTAACACTTAACTTAAAATAATTTATATTGATTCTTTTAACTTGAGTTTTCAATGCCAAGAACAATTTAAAAAAATTAATATCCATCAGATTAAACTATAGAAGTACCTACTTAGTTAAAATTTACTGGAATCAATCTTATTTCTTCTTTAATATAATTTCACTTAGTTGGTGATAGCATCAGGTAGACATCAGTGTCTTGCTACTGATGTATATATTAACATTCAGTAGGTTTAATTCTATTTTAATAGAAAGTTCAATTATGAGAAATAATTCAAAATACATCATTTATTGGAGATACAACAAAATGTAATGGTAAATTACAATGCCATAATCTTTTAGTATAACCTTTAACACTCAAATACCCAGTGTTTGTCATTTAAATGGATGAAATAACTCCTTTGGAGCTGTACCTTCTTGAACCACAACTCTGATGGAATATGTGATAGCTTTTATTACATGTATAAACCAGAGGCTTGGAATAATGTTTTAAAAACCTCCTCTCAAGGATCATTTCACTCAAAGAGCCAATGATTTAGAAATTTTGAGTTTTGAATAATATTTAATTTTTTGAGTATCATTGAATGAGAAAGGAATTAAGGAGGCAAATGTATTCAGACACAAGGTCATTTAGCAATACATACAAGGTACAATTAGAGAAAGTCTCTTAATGAAATAATTCTAACTTAAAATCTACTGTAATGTTTATGGACTTATTTAAGGGTTTGTAGGTGTTTTCATCTCATCCATATGAATATCATTTTAAAATATCTGTTTTCCACCTGTACTTAAACCTGTCAATCTTGGGTGTTAAAGAGCTTAGGGGAAAGGAGAATTACCTATTGCCTTATTCTGCTGGCCCTGAATGTTGTGGATCATTAAGTAGGCATAACTAGTTCAAAAGAAGTTTATTCTGGAAAAATGATTCCTCAGCTTTTGGGCAACCCATTTTCAAATCATATGAATAGGCAAGATGATATTGGGAATAAAGTATGTCGTCTGGAGCTAGATGGTAGGAATTTAGATTCTGTTCTGTCATTTCCTAACTGTAGGCTCTTGCATAAGTCAGTCTGTCTCTCTGTGTTTCAGTTTACTCATCTGTCAGACAGCAGCAATAATAAAGCCTGCTTAATAGACTAGTGTTAGGATTAAATGAGTTATGATTTGGAACAGTTCCAAGCTCAGTAAGTGCTCAGTTAATGTTTGTTGATACTATTATTATTTTATTATTTTCTCTTGACATGAATCTATGTTTAACTTGTGAATATGGTATCATCATAAACTTCTGAACTTACAGTTTATTTCAATTAACAAATACTTATAAAGCTCTTGCTGTGGGCCAAGGTCTGTGCCAAATGATATGAACCCAAAGGTGAATGAAACACGGACTTTCTCTTGGAGAGGATTTTAATGTGGCAGAAAAAGACAGCTATATGAACAGTTATTGGAAATGGACAATGGTAGATGCTGAATTATTCTTATGAATCAAGTGTTACTGAAGGAAAATATCAAGACTTTTCTAGCCAAATTGGTGGTGGTTGAAAGTAAATTTCTCTTGAAACAACATTTAAGACTTTTTTTTAAAAAGACAACAAAATCCAGAAACTCAACAACATATTGTCACAATGTCCAGCATACAATAAAAATAAAATTACTAGATATGCAAAGTGCGAAAACATTCCCCATAACCAGGAGAAAAAAATTAGTGAATAGAAGTAGACCCAGACATGACAAAGATGATAGGATGAGGAGGTAATGGCTTTAAAACAACTACTATAAATATATTCAAGGATTTAAAGGAAAATATGAACATAGTAAGAGAACTGATGGAAACCTCAATAGAGAAATGGGAACTATGAAAATTAATTAGCATTCTTGAACTGTAAAAAATACAATATCTGGAATGAAAGAGCCACTGGGTAGACTTAAAATAAGTTTAAACATGGGGAATATCAGTGAAACTGAAGTCAGGAAAAGGGGAATATCAGTGAAACTGAAGTCAGGAAAACAAAAGCTATCCAAACTAAAGCATAAAGAAGGAATAAAAAAGCCTGAAGAAAATGAGCTGGGCCTGAGTGAACCATAAAAAAATGTCAGTCAGTCTATAAATGTGTAATTGGAGTAAAGAAGGCAAGCAGAAAGAGATTTAGAAAAGAAAGTTTATAAAAGTAATTTTGAAATTTTAAAAATATACAGATCCCATAAGCTGAAGAAACCATAACCTGAGAAACGTACATGTACACTTATATAAAAACCACACCATGGCATATTATAACCAAGTTACTGCACATCAGTGATATCAGAGACTATCTTTAAAGCAGCCAAGGAAAAAGTATATGCATAGAACAGCAACGAGAATGCTACTAACTTCCCATCATAAACGATGCAAGTAAGAAGACAATGGAATGGTGTGCTGGTGGTGGTGGTGACTTGTCAAGGTAGAATTCTTTATCCAATGAAAACATTATTCAAAAATTGAGACAAAATAAACACATTTTCAAACTAAAAAGCTGAGAGAATTCATCGCCAGCAAACCAATGCTATAGAAATATCAAAGGAAGTAAAGCTTGAAAAAGTTATATAACATATGGAAATTTGGTTCTAAATCAGAGAATGAAGAGTGTGAGTACTTGCATATATGCAGATAAATCTTTAAAAAATTATTTATATCATAATTTTTATGAGTACTTGGTTGTTTAAAGCAAAAATAATTATAGATTTTATAACACGTAGAAATAAAATATATGACAATACAGTAGTAGAGATGGTAGCATACTTTTATGAGCATCTCATCCATGAAATATTCTAATATCATGCAAAGTTAGATTATGGTAAATTAAAAACCATGTTGCAAATTCTAGTGCAACTAGAAAAAATAGAACAAAGTCATATAACTTATCGCCAACTGAGGAGATTAATGGTATATTAAAATATTACCAATCCAAAAGATCATAGGACTGGGGAACTGAACCATGGGACCAATTAAAAACAAAGAAGAAAATGGCAGGCTTAAACTCAAACCTATTAAAGTAATTACATTAAATGGAATTGGGGTAAACCCTCTAACTAAAAAACAGATATTAGATTGAATTAAAAGCAGGACACAATTGTATGTTGTTTTTAAGAAGTGTACATTCAATCTATAGACTTACAAGTTACAAATAAAAAGAATGGGAGAAGATATACCATACAAATTATAAACTAAAGTACCTGTATTAATAGCAGACAAAGTAGACTTCAGGACAAGGAATATTATGTAAAAGGAACAAATTCACAATGATAAGAGGGTTAAATCATGAAGAAGATACATTATAATATTCCTAAATGTGTATACACCTAATAACAGCTTCAAAATGGATGAAGCAAAAACTAACAGAACTAAAGTGAGAAAGGTACATATACCTAGACATTTCAACACTCCTTCCTCAGATATTTGCAATCACTAAAGATATAGATTTGAAAAATACTGTCAACCAACCTGATCTATTTAACATTTATAGAACATTTCATCTAACAACTATAGGATACACGTTTTTATGTACACATTGAACATTCACCAAGATACATGTTAGGCTATACTAATCTTAACAAATATTAAAAGATTTAAATCATACAAAGTATCTGTGACTACAAAGGAATTAAATTATATATTAATAACAAAAAGATAATTGGACAATTTCCATACTGAGAAATAAACAGCATACTTATAAATAATCTATAAGTCAAAGGAAATATAGGACTATTAGAACATATTTTAAATGATATTTTAATTGATTTAAATGATAATGAAAATAAAGCATACTAAAATTCATGGGATAATATGAAGCATTGCTTAAAGGAAAATTTATAGCATTTAATAATTATAAATATAATCACAATCAAAATATAATTATAATCAAGTTTTTAAAAGGATAAAAAACAAGTATCTGTCCTAAAAAGCTAGAAAAATAAGAAAATTAAGTTCAGTATGCAGAAAGATAGAAGTAATCAAAAGAATAAATCAATGAAATAAAAAATGGATAATGAAGAAAAATCCATGAAACCAAAAGTTGGTTCTTTGAGAAGATTAGTAAAAGTGATAAGTACTAGCTAGACTCATTAAGAAAACAAAATATAGAGCATACAAATGTCAAGAATGAAAATAGGAGAAAAAGAAATAACGGAATATTATGAATAACTTTAGGCCAATGAATTCAACAACTCAGATGAAGTGGGAAAATTCTTTTAGACATAAATTACTAAAATTGATACTAAAGGAATAGAAAATGTATAGAGCCTCATATCTATCTTTAGAAAGTGTATTTGTAATTAAAACTTCAGGTTCAAATGGATTTATAGATAATTCTATTAAACATTTAAGGAAGTAATACCAATTTTAAACACTTCTTTCAGATATTAAAGGAGAAGGAACATTTCCCAACTTATTTTATAAAATGAAGCCAGCATAATTCTGAGACCAAAACCAAACAAAGACATAATAGGTCACAAAAGAACTATAAATGAACATCCCTCTTGAATGACATGTGGAACCTTAACACCACAACCAAGTGCCGTTTATTCCAGGAAATCAAGGTTAGTCTTACATTTGAAAATCGGTGAACGTAATTTATTACATTAGCAGAATAAAGGGGGGAAATCATAAGATTATTTCCATAGATGCAGAAAAGATACTTGACTAAAATATATTAGCCATTCATGATAAATATTCACATCAAACTCAGAATAGAAGGAAATTTTTTCAACCCACCAAAGGGCCTTTATGAAAAACCTATAATAAAATCATACTTAATGGCGAAATACTAATTGCTTACCCCCTAGGATGAGAAACATTTAGCATTATATTAGAGACCTCTGCCTGTACAATTAGATAATAAAATAACAACAAAAAAAATACAGATTAGATAGGGAGAAGTAAAACTTTGCAGGTCATCTATGCAGAAAATTCTAAGGGATCTATGAAAATAAAAGAGAACCTACTGTAGAATAACTTAGGTTAGCAGGGTCACAGAATATAATAAGATCAATATACCAAAATCAATTGTATTTACATATATTAGTAAAAAACAATTAAAAATTTAAAATTTTAAAACTATTTGCAGTAACATCAAAAATATGAATTGGGAATAAATTTAATAAGACTTTACATAAAAAATAAAAACATTGCCAAGAGAAATTGAATAATACTTTAATAAATGGAGAAATACACTGTGTTCATGAATCAGAAAACTATATCGTTAGGGTGTCCATACTTTCTCAATTGGTCAGTAAATTCAAACAAATTCTGATTGGAATCCTAGGAGGCTTTTTTGGCAGAAATTAATAGACCAATTCTAAAATGCATATAGAAATAAAAAAACACTTATAATAGCTAAAACAATTTCCAAAAAGTAAAGTGTGTACCTTGTTATAAAGCTATAATAATCTAAATAGAGTGGTATTGACACAGGTACCAATAAATGGTGGCTTTATTCATAATGGCCAAAACCTTGAAGTAACCTAAATGTCTAAAGCAAAAGAATGAGCAGTCAAATTGTTTCTTCAGAATGGAATACTACTCTGCAAAACAAGAACAAACTACCAATATATACAACACTGATGAATCTCAAATATGCTGAGTGAAAGAAGCCATTTGCTATGATTGCATTTATATAAACTTACAAAACAAATAAAAAAATCTAAAGTGGAAGAAATCAATGATTGCCTCTATGAGAGGTGGGTACTGAGATTGCTTGGGAAGCTGCACAAGGATATGTCTGCCGTCACTGAAATTTCCTGTATCTTGATCCCTATCAGGATGCTACTCAAACATGAAAAGCAATGAAATATCTTTTGCAGCAACTTGGATAAAACTGGAGACCATTATCTTAAGTGAAGTATCTCTGGAATGGGAAAACAAGCACCACATGTTCTCAATAATAAGTAGGCACTGATATCTCAGGTGATATCACCTAACTCCAGTGAGAATGGCCCACATCACAATCTCAAAGCTGCAGATGCTGGCGTGAATGTGAAGAGACAGAAACACTTTCATACTACTGCTGGGCTTGTAAACTAATACAACTTTTTTGGAAGGAAGTAGGGAGAATCCTCAGAGGACTCAAATTAGACCTCCCATTTGATCCTGCAATCCCTTTACTAGGCAGAAGAGAAAAATCTTTTATCATAAGGACATTTGCACTAGACTGTTTATTGTAGCTCAATTAACGATCACTGAAATGTGGAAACAGCCTAAATGCCCACTAACCCAGGAATGGATTAATGAGCTGTGGTATATGTATACCGTGGAATACTAGTCAGCCATTAAAAAAAATGGAAACTTTACATCTCTTGTATTAACCTGGATGGAGGTGGAACACATTCTTCTTTGTAAAGCCTCACAAAAATGGAGAAGCAAGAACCCAGTGTACTCAATTCTGATATGAAGGCAACAGATGATCTAATACAAGGGGAAGGTAGAGGAATGAGAGATCAGGGAGAGGGGAAGAAGGAGGGATATGGGAGCTACACCTCTTGGGTAGTAGACACAACTACTAGCGGGACTTTATCTAACAACCACAATCAGTGTAACTTAATTCTTTATACCCTCAGTGAATCCCAAACAATAAAAAAGGATAAATTTTAAAAAATAAGTAGGAGCCAAATGATTGGTATATGTGGTGATAAAGTAATGTAAAGGACATTGGAAACTGAGAAGGGTGAGGGATAAAAACGTACCTATCAGGTACCGTGCGTGCTATCCTGGTGACAGGCACACTAAAAGCCCTACCTTCAGCATTATACAATCCATTCGTGTAACAAAAACAATTGTACCCCCTTAATATTTTGAATGTTAAAAAAAAGGGAAGATAAGCAAACCATCTTTCAATGCCACCCAGCCCCTTGGTCCCAAAATAGAGAGCTGTAGAAACACAAATGAACTTCATAAATAAACTTCAACTCCAGAGTTGACAGG
Source organism: Galagoides demidoff (assembly GCA_963574575.1). Classification (NCBI taxonomy): domain Eukaryota; kingdom Metazoa; phylum Chordata; class Mammalia; order Primates; family Galagidae; genus Galagoides; species Galagoides demidoff. Next base: position 308 of record CAUYQV010023182.1, on the reverse strand, counting down.
AGAAGTAATACCTCAGAGAAGAGTTAGGTTTCAGGCTTGGCGCCTGTGGCTCAATCGGCTAAGGCTCCAGCCACTCACACCTAAGATGGCGGGTTCAAATCACCAGCCCGGGCTGCCAAAACAACAATGATGGCTGTAACCAAAAAATGGCCGGGCGTTGTGGTGGGCGCCTGTGGTCCCAGCTACTTGGGAGGTGGAGGCAGGAGACTCGCTTGAGCCCAGAGTTGGAGGTTGCTATGAGCTGTGATGCCATGGCACTCTACCCAGGGGGATAGCTTGAGGCTCCATCTCAAAAAAAAAAAAAAAAA
>CAUYQV010023179.1:0-22910 GCA_963574575.1 Galagoides demidoff | reverse complement strand
TGATCCCTCCAATCCCCCTCCCTCCACCCATTCCTCCCTCAGTATTTTCTAAGTGATAAAGAACTATATAAATATAAGGCAATGCTAGTATCTTAATATCAAGTAAATTCAAATTACATTCTAACAAAGGATTGATAAAATTTTACAATGATTAATAATAATTGTAATAACAATGATAATAGCATAACTAGATGACTGGAGGGACTCTGGTAAGTCATAAGGTTTTTTCTTTTGTCCTCCCTTTCCTTTTAAAGTGTGGATAATAATAGCACAAGCATTTAAAATTTATTTTGGGGATTTGATTACATGAATTCACATACATAACATTCTTAGGAAGTGCTAGGTATATAGTAGAGTTAGTAATGGCAATAATAAAATAACAAAATTGTTGGACGTTGGGGGTCCCAATTCCCTGATCCTAGTTGACCTGGTTCAATTACTCGTCTGAGCTATAAAGTTCAACCAAGACACAGTGGTAAGTGAAAGCAAAAATGATTTGAAACAGAAAATAAAACTGGAGCAGTACAGGCAGTCTGAATAGAGAGCAAAAGTAACCTGCACAAGTTTCATTTTAACAAAGAGAATTTTTATTTAGGAAGAACAAAGAAAAGATTTAGAGCACTTCCAAAGACAGCTGGAAGTGGGTCCCTCTCATGAAGGAGTAGAGGTGAGAGAGACAGGGATGCAGAGGCAGTACAGAAGTTTAAATTCTCTTTCTCTCCATCTGAAATTGGTTGCTGGTCTTTCATTGGCCTCTCTGTACCTCTAGGCATTATTGCCCTTTTCTATTGGTTATTGATTATTGTCTCTTTCAGTTGGTCATTTGTTACCCAAGTTACTTTAGTCCTATATTTTTATGGGTCCTCCAGACTTCCTTGTTCCATTGGCCAGGCTTTACTCCCATCCCTTTTGGAACCCCTTTATTAGTGTTCCTTCTCAAAAATAATTAACAAAGAACTCCATAATTGATATGGAATTTGGAAAAATAATGTGCATAGAAATGGGAAGGAGACTCCAGAACCAGTGAAATGAGATTGTCAAGTAATGGTTTGATGTAACTTTCAAATGGAAAATATTGTTTTTAATTGACCCTATTTTCAAAATATTTTATTTTTCATTATCATTTATAGTGCACACATCTTCTTTTAGCATCCAGCATTTGTATTAATTCTGTATTGACAAATATAAGAGATTTGAAGAGTGCCATAAGCATAATTCATAGAATAACATCAGGATTCTGTACAGGTCATTGAAGGGTTGGAGTGGAAAAAATGTTAGGATTTTTGACCTTCATATTTGACCACCCTATCAATCTTTACACATGGTAGAAAATTAAGTTACATGGAACAAATACATATAAATGAATAGAAGATTTCTAAATAAGTTCTATAAAAAGCATTATGGGAATCCACATCTGGTAGGAGAGGCCAGAAAAGACTTCATAGAGTAGATGATATTTGAGTTGAGTCTAGAAAGATGAGCAGGAGTGGAGAAACATATTTAGACCAAAAGTGGAGAAACATATATTTAGACCAAATAGGCAAAATACAGGGACATGGAGGAACATTCTGGATTCAGGAAACTATGATGAACAGTTAAAAGTAGAGTTTAGTGAGCATTTGTTTTATTCTGGGAGTTGACTTTGAAAAGCTAGAAACAATTCTATGATGGAGTTTTCTCTTTATCTTGAGTGACATGAAAGACTTTTATACCAAAAATTATAATGTAGGTTTCTAGTTTAGGAAAAAATAGCCTGGGGTTTGAATATGCCAATCAAGGTGATATCCTGAAGCAAGGAATATTTTCTGTATCTGTTCATTTACTACTAAGTGTATTAAAGACATTTTATAACACCTAGAAAATAGAGAGTCGTTCCACTCCTTTCCATGATATTTCAAACTTTCAACAAATGTTACATGTGAGAAAATGCATATTATGAAATGGAGCACTAGCAGAGTGGCAAAGAAATTCCTCAATTCCTCCTATCCCAACTTCTCTATAATTCTAGTAACATCTTTTCCCAGAGTGAACTGTGAATATAAGGATGGACTGTAGAGCAGTGGCAGGGGATGGTGAGGTAAATTCCAGGCTAAATGCCAGAACCATCATAGTAAGGAGGAAGTCAGGTAGACTGGCCCACAGGCACATAGAAGAACTGGAAAATTGCTTGATGTACCTCAGAAGTATTGCAACACTGGCATCTAGTTCACAAAAATAAATTCCTCAGAGATTGCTTAGAACCTTATCTACCGTGGCATTCACATGAAATATTGAAGTTTCAAAACATAAGCATGAATATTTTTATATTCACATTTTACTTTTGTTATTTGCAATTCTTTCATATTTTATTCTCATCTATTTTTCCTGAGATTGATAAAACTGACGTGTGAAAACAACTGCTGACAGACACAATATTGAGTTACAGTGAGTTAGAATCTATCCTGAAGATCAGCAGGGTGGGTAGCACAACACTCAAACAACTTTAAATAGGAAGATTTAAAAATATTCTGTTAAATAATGAGAGTAATATGCGGAGAACACAAAATATGATCAGAATATTCTCAAAATAAGAGAAGTAGAGTTTTTAGAAATTAAAAAAATGCTTACTAAAATTAAAAAAATACATTTCATATAAAATACAGTCAATAGTGACAGTAGATTAACTATTATATTAAATTTGATGATTAGAAGATGACTTCTAACTACATGGTAGTGGCATAAAAACAGACACGTAGAGGGCAGTGCCTGTGGCTCAGAGGAGTAGGGTGTCAGCCCCATATACTGGAGGTGGCGGGTTCAAACCCTAGCCCCAGCCAAAAACTGCAACCCCCCCCCAAAAAAAAAACAGACACGTACACCAATGGAACACAACAAAAGGCATCAAAATAAATTCACACATTTACAGTCAATTAATTTGTAACAAAAATGCTGGAAACACACAACGGGGAAAGAGGACAGTTTCTTCAATAGATGCTTCAGGGAAAATGGTATATATACATGTAGAAGAATAAAATTAGATCCTGATCTCATATCGCATGCAAAAATCATGTCATAACAGATAAAAGATTTAAGTGTGAGATCTGAAACTTTTAAAGTACCAGAAGAAAACACAAGGGGATAGCTCCGTGACGTTGGTCTGGCCAATGATTTTTTTTAGATATTAGCTAAAAAGCATGAGTAATAAAAGAAAAAACAGACAAATGGGAGTACCTCAAACTAAAACTCTTTACACAACAAAAGAATCAACAGAATGAAGAGACAACCTTCATAATGGGAGACTACATTTGCAAATCATACACTTAACAAAGACATCATTTTCACAATTTAGAAAAGACTTGATAGCAAGAAAACGGACTGATTAAAAATATACAAAGGGACTTGAGTAGATATTTCAAAAGACATACAAATAGTCAACAGATGTGAGAAAATGCTGAAAATCATTCATAAAAAGTGAAATGCAAATTAAAAACGCAACAAGATACTACTTTCTTTCAGAATAGCTATTATCAAAAGGAGAAAAGATGGATGTTGGAGATATGTAAAGAAAAGGGAACCCTTGTACGCTTTTGGTGGAAATGTAAATTAGTACAGCCATTATAGAAAACAGTATGAAAGTTTCTCAAATTGAAGTCACCATACACTCTTGCAATCCAACTTCTGTTCGTATATCCAAGTGGTGCTTAATCAGTATGTCAAAGAGATAAATGCACATCCATGCTCATTGTAGCATTATTTGCGATAGCCAAAATATGACATCAGCCTAAATGTCCATCAGATGAATGGGTAAAGATGATGTGGTATACATGCACAATAGAATACTATTCAGCCTCAGAAATGAAGGAAATAGTGTCAATTAGAACAGCATGAATGAAGCTGAAGGAAATTATGTTCAATAAAATAAACCCAATATAGAAAGACAAATACTGCATGATCTCAGTTACACATGTATGTGAAATCTAAAATTGTCTAACTAATAGAAACAGAGAACAAAATGGTGATTATGAGAGGCCAGAGAATAGGAGTATTGGGAATGTGTTATACAAGGGAAATAAAATTTCAGTTAAACAGGAGGAACAATTTTAAGAGTAGTATTATATAATATTAATACACTGTGATGTCTATGATTAATAGCAATATATTGTATAATTAAAAATTGCTGAAGGAATAGATTTTAAGGGTTTTCACTATAAAAATGATATATGTGTGAGGTAATGGATATGCAAATAGCTTGATTTAGCCATTCCACGGTGTATACATATGATATAATGTTACATGTGATAAATACATTGAATTTTTACTTGTTAAATCAGAAAGATGACCTTGAAATATCACAGAATTTAGAATCACAGAGTTTGGAACTTTAAAGTAGAACTAAAACAATAAATTTTCCCAACCAAGAATTTACTTATTTATTGGTTTTCAGAAGTGATATTTTACATATTAACAATGCTGAAAGCATGGTGCACTTTGTTTTACATTTTAACATCTCTTAAATCTAGTTACATCTTATTGTTGATGACATCATAGATTTGTTGAAAATGAGACATAATAGTGTCAGAAGTGTTAAGAAATATTCAAAGCAGAAAACTGAGAAGTAATGATAAAAAGAACTAACAAAGGGAGAGGGCCAAGATGGCACGCTGGAAGCATGGGTGGGTCATCCAGGACACAGTACTAGAATTCAAGAGAAGTGATGGTATTAACCAAAGGCAAAGGTTCCTCTTTGGACTTTGCAATCTCAGCTGCAAGAGGATCCTTTTACCTCTCTGGGCCACCAGACTAACACAGGGAGCTTCCTAGAGATTGCACAGTGGCCTTCTCCCAGAGACAGGGCACGGCAGGGTCCTGCAGACTTCTGAGCACTAAGGACTATAGCTGTTGCCACTATTGGGTCCAAATCCTGAGACTTGCCACTGCCTGAGGGACAGGCCACCTCCACTGCCTCTCTCTCTGCTGCTGGGCACTCTTGCACACCCTGGGGACAGCCTGCAGTGCTGCCCCAGGCAGGAGAAAACCCTCATGGTCACTGGCCTTGCTTCTGCCACTGAGGGGTCCTTGCCTGACTGCTGCCACTACTGCTACTGCTGCTGCTGCTGCAGTACCCAGGCACTAGTAAGTGTCCACAGCTGGTCTACTCTGGTGCCACTGTGGAGAGGGACTCATTCTGCTCCCACTTGAGACAGCAATGGTCTGGAAACCACCTACCCATCCATATAAATATCCTTCAGCACTTTCTTGGACTGTGATAATTGCAGGTGAATAGGGGAATGCAGAACCACAGCAGTGTTACAGGCTCACTGAGAGCCTTCCCCTTTTCTACCTGAACATTCTTCCAGAGGAGAAATCAAGCATGCCATTAATGGGCTTCAGAACTAGGAATTACCTAGCCTAGTCCACTAGCACAGGAACCTGAGGTCTGAGCTCCAACTGACCCAAATTCCTAGCAGCACTACAGTGAGTACCTATTGGCATGAGCCTAAAGGCACTATATTTGACAGTCTCTACAGTGAGATACAGAGTGCACAGCATAGGAGAACAGGTGTACTTCAATTACCTGTTTTGTGATGAGGGAAGACATTTCCAATAACAATGAACCATCATAAGAATTCTGGCAATTATAATACATAATATCATTCAACTTCTCCATATATACAACTGGAAAATTTAAAGTAAAGGGAAAAGTTTTTGAAAAGACATAATCTTCTAGCTTGAATCAGAAAGAAATAGAAATTCTGAGCAGATAATAAAGAGTAGTGAGATTGAAATAGTGATAAAATATCTCTAGGCAAAAGAAAGTTCAGGACTAGATGGATTCACATCCAAATTCCACAGACCTATTAAAAAAAACTTTCACCTAGCCTACTGAAACTATTCCATAATATGGAGAAGGAGAAAATTCTCCCTAACCCATTTTATAAAACCAGAATCCCCCCTGACACCGGGGAAAGGAAACAAATATAGAAAACTACAGATCAATATTCTTCATGAACATAGATGCAAAAATCCTTAACAAAAGATGATTCATTGTGATCAAATGAGTTTCTTCCTCGGAATGCAAAGATGGCTTAACATATGCAAATAAATAAATGTGATTAAATATATAAACAGAAACCGAAACCAAATTCATATGATCATCTCAATAGGTATAGAGAAAGTATTTGATAAAATCCAGCATACTTTCATGATAAAATCCTCAAACAAATTAAGCATAGAAGGAACACATCTAAAAATAATAAAAGCTATATATGACAGTTCCACAGCCAAAATCATACTGGATGGCAAAAAGGTGAAAGCATTTCCCCTAAGTACTGGAACACGGCAAGGGTTGTTCACTGTCACTACTTCTATTCAACATAGTACTGGAAATCTTAGCCCAAATAAAGGGCATTCAAATTAGGAAAGAAAAGGTCAAATATTCCTGTTTGCCAATGATATGACTTATATCTAGAAAACCATAAAGGCTCCTTCAAAGACTACTTGAATTGATTAAAATAATCAGTAAAATCTCAGGTTATAAAATTAATGTACATAAGTCAGTAGCATTTCTATATATTCATAACAGCCAAGTTGGGAATCCAGTTAGGAACATAATAACATTTATAGTAGCAATAAACAAACAAATAAATAAAATACCTAGGAATATACACAACCAGGAAGGTAAAAGATTGCTATAAAGACAACTATAAAAAACAGATGAAAGAAATCATAGATGGCCCAAACAAGTGGAAAAGTATCACATGCTCATGTATTAGAAGAATCAATATGGTTTAAATTCCATATTAAATCGATATACAGATTCAGTGGAAATATTATCATAATACCATTGTTGCTTTTCATAGTACTAGAACAATCCTAAAATTTACATGGAAAAGCAACAAAAACTAAAAAGACTCAGAGTAGCCAAAGCAATCCTAAGCAAAAAGAACAAGTCTAGAGGTATCACATTATCTGACTTCAAATTATGCTATAAGTCTATAGTAACCAAAAACAGAAAGAAAGCATATATATATATATATATATATATATATATGTATGTATGTATATTTATATGGTGCTGGTACAAAAGTAGACAAATAGATCAATGGAAGTGAATATAGAACCCAGAAATAAAATCAACCACCTTAATCCAAATGATCTTTGACAAAGTGAACAAACATACCCACTGGAAAAGGCAACAAATGGTGCCGAGAAAACTGTATTGCTGCATGTAGAAGAATGGAACTCGACCTTCATCTCTCACCACTTATATAAATCAACTCAAGGTGGATTAAAGACTTAAATGTAATATATGAAAGCATAAAAATTCTAGAAGAAAACATAGGAAACACTTTTCTTGGAGTTTGGCGTGGGCAAAGATACAACAAAACCAAATATAAATAAATGGGACTTAATTAAACTAAAAAGTGTTTTTTTTCAAAGCAAAAAAAATAATCAACAGTAAATAGACAACCAACAGAATGGGAGAACGTATTTGCAAATTATATATCCACCAGAGTAATACCCAAGATCTACAAGGAGCTCAAACAAAATCAGCAAGAGAAAAACAACCCCTTTGAAAACTGAGCAAAATACATGAACAGATATTTTTCAAAATAAGAAATGCAATTACCAAATAAACATATTAAAAATGCTTAAGTTCACTAATCATTAGGGAAATTCAAATTAAAACCACAATGAGATGCCCCCTTAACCCTATCAGAATAGCTATTACTAAAAAGTCAAAAAATGTTGTCTTTAGCACAAATGCAGTGAAAAGGGAGTGCTTGCACACTGTTGATGAGAATGTAAACTGGTCCAGCCTTTATGGAAAACAGTATGGGGATTTCTCAGAGAATTTCAAGTGTATCTACCATTCAATCCAGCAACCCTATGACTTAGGATCTACTCAAAGAAATAAAAAGTCTGGGTGGCGCCTATGGCTCAAAGGAGTAGAGTGCCGGCCCCATATACTGGAGGTGGTGGGTTCGAACCTGGCCCCAGCCAAAAACTGCAAAGAAAAAAGAAAAAAAGAAAAGAAAAAAGAAATAAAAAGTCATTTTATGATAAAGACACCTATACCCACCCATATGTTTATCACAGCACAACTTACAACTGCAAGAATATGGAATAAATGTTAAGTGCTCACCAATGATGAGTGTATAAAGAAAATGTGGTATATGTGCATATACTATGGAATACTGCAGAACTATTATTCTAAGAGAAATAACTCAAGAACAAAATACCAAATACTTCATATTCTCACTTATAAATAGAAGCAAGGCAATGTATGGATGGTCATACAGGGTAACTTAATGGACACTGGAGACCCAGAAGGGAGAGATTAGGAAGGCTGTGCAGGACTAAGGATTGTCTTTTGGGTACAAGGTACACTGCACATGCAATGGGGATGTTAGAAGCTTAGATTTATCCAAAGTGCAATTCATCCATGATTGGGTGAAAGTGGGGAAAAACCACTTGTATCCCCTAATTTTATTTAAATACAAAATTAAAAAAATAAATGGATTAAAAAATCCTCTATTTGAAAAAGAAAAATTTCAAATTGAAGTGACTCTCTGAGAGGCAGAGAATATAAAAGAAAAAAAAGATCCACATTTAGATATATTTTGGTAAATTCTTTTATATCAGTGATTAAAACTGTGTAAGCTGCCAAAGAGAAAATACAACACCCACACAAAAGTAAGAATCAGAATTTTATCAGACTTTTCATTTCCTCTCCCACCCAAGCCCTAATGATGGGAGACAAGACAGAGCTTTACTCTGTAAATGAACTTTGCCAAACCCAGAGTTTTGGCATTATTGCCATAATTTTATTTAGAACAGAAATTTTTGGAAGTAATTATCATCTTAAATTTTAAGACTCATGACTGCCAGATCCATTAATTAGTAGTTTTCTTCTAATTAATAATATTCTAAATCAACAGAAGAATGTTGAATAATTAAAATGAAAGCTGATGAATAAAACATCTTTTAAGCAAAGGTAGTATTTCTATGTACACAAGAAAATATTTGGAGTTTGCCTAATTATCATGTTTTAGTATAGTATTCAGGACTATATGAATACTAGTGCAATCAGGAATCTGATCAACCATTATCTGTACAATAACAAATTCCTTTCAATAACTTACATTTATTTCTAAAACATAAATGACTTTTAAAATAGTCATGATCTAGATATGGTACAGAGTATTAATGCCTTCCTTCAAAACAAGTATATTTAACCACGTGTCAATGTCAACTCTATTGACATATTACGATCAAATTTGGAGTATCACGGTTTTTTCTCAGTGACTAAGTGGTTGGATATGGGCTATGATTATTAAATTCACAGATTATTTCAACTAAGTAGGGTGAATGTTTTAGAAAGCTATAAAGCAATCATAAATTGAAGACATGTTAGGACACAGCAGAAGGAGTTCACTAAAGTTAAGTACACCCCAGATAGGCACAATTGAAGAGCCTGTGGTTAAGTATCATAAAAATATTCTAGCCTGTGGGGTGGCACCTATGGCTCAAAGGAGTAGGGCACCGGCCACATGTACTGGACATGGCAGGTTCAAACCTAGCCCTGGCCAAAAAAACTGCAAAAAAATAAAAAAATAAAAAAAAATATATATATATATATGTGGGTGCCTGTGTAGTGTATATGACACACAAACCAGTTGGATAAGAGACAATAGTATAAATGGTAGTTCAGTCGTTGTAGAGTGACTCACAGTGCAGTGAGAGGCAGTGTAGGGGAAGGACTCTGTTTTAGAGTCCTTCAGGAAAGAGAGATTCCATAGGAGGCACTTGAACATACATATATGAAATAGAGACACATTTAAAAAGAGCTTGAAAAAGACCTGCTAAATTAATACAATATAATAATAAAACTCAGTTGGATTGGTAATAGTCTTTTAAAATGAGAGTTGCCGATATCCTCATGTTACAAATTATGTTGAATTTAGCCCCAATGTAAAACTTTAATGCAATTAAATGTTACTTCAAAAAATAATAAAAGATCAAGGACTACTGGCTTATTTTGGGAAAATTAAATTCTCAGTTTCTTGAAGCTTTTGTTAAAGATGCAATCTTGTAGATAATTCTCAAACATTCAGTAATTATAGAAAGAATACAATGAACATCCTTTCTCTTTTTAAATTCCATACTATAAGCTATTACAGGAAATATGTGTAGATAATTGTCCTGCCATACCTCCGCTCTGGGATTTGTGTTTGGCATGTAAGAAAGCTCTATTACTTAGGAAGAAAGGAGTTAGCTGATTCAACAAGCATTGATCAGCACTATATAGAGTAATAGCATTTGGCTTTGGGATTTAACACTGCTCAGTTTTAGGATTTCACAGCTTAATGAGACTGGCATTCAGGCTCGTGGATTTCACAGTCTACTTGGAAAGTCAGACATGAAAAAAATCATAACCATATGGTATGATGATTAAAGTTTGTACAAAGTGCTAAGCCAGCAAAGAATACCCAACTCTTGCCTTGGCAGGTTGAGGAAAATTTAACTAGAGAGACTCTTCCTGCATTCTGTCTCCCAAATGAAAAATAGTGTGAGCTTCTGGTAAACTTTTATTTGAGAACGTAGAGTCCTAAATTAAGCCTGCTGCTTACCTATTTACCCAGACTTTCATTCATTTATTCATGCCCCACATGTTTTTGACTATGTATGTGTAGTGCTAGAGATATAGAGATAAATAACACGACTACTCTAGAAACTAGATGCAGGCAGTCCCTGATTTGTGATGGTTCCACTTACAGTTTTTTGACTTTATATTGGTATGATAGTGATGTACATTCAGTAGAAACTGTACTTTGAATACCAACACAACCATTTCTGGTTTTCAATTCCAGTATAGTATTCAATCAATTACATGAAATATTCAACCTCTTATTATAAAATGGGCTTTGTCTTAGAAGATTTTGCCCATCTGTAGGTTAATGTAAGGGTTCTGAACATGTTTAAGGTAGGATGGGCTAAGCTATGATGGTCAGTATAATAAATGTCTCTCTACTTAAGAGTATTGTCAACTTACAATGGGTTTATCACGACATAAGCTCAGCATAAGTGAGAAACATCTATATAAATAAATATACTTTCCATATTTTCTATGAAGTACCTAAAACAGAATGCAGAATCATAAGTCAGTAGGCTAAGTAGCTGTGATGTGTGTGCAGGAGGGGTCATAAGATAATTTAAAACGGATCTCCAGATAACATGTGAATTGGGTTAGAAAGATGAGCAGGCGTCAGCTAAGTGGATGGACCATGGAGAGAGGGCAAGGGACATTTTTATGAGAAGTGAACTACTTTAAAAAGATCACCTAAAAGGCAAGAGAACATTTTTGTGTTCATAGGGCTGCATTATGTTAATATATTTGAATAGTAAGTCAGGTTTATATGTACTTCTTTGATCGTATTTATTTAGGAAATTGCCTACCAGTGAAGATCCCAGGTAGAACACATTTTCATGTGAAAAGGAACACTAGAAGAAGAATGGAGAATACATTGGAGAGGAAGTAACTCGAAAGAAATTAGAAGGTATGTAGCATTTCTTGAAAGAAATGAAAAATGTCTAACCAATCTAGTAGCAGTGTGGATAGAAAAACGGATTAGTAATTTTAAAGCTACTGAAAAGATAAAAAAAAAATTATTATTTGTTTCCTATTTTGTCCTGTTTCATGAACAATGTAAGGCTACTTACACAGATATATCTATGAAATGCCACAGAAAAATATGTATTATTTTATAAGATGATGTTATCATTAAGGAGATGGATCAATTAGAAATTTGACAAAGGAAAAAGTAGAACAATATGGCAGTCCCTTGACATTTTTGCTGGGAAAATAGACAGATGCAATTCTTCTTTACTGACACAGTCAATAACATTGTAAAATTTTCTTTCCAGGAAAGTTAGTTCATTTTTGTGCCTCTCATTGACTTTGAGATACCTCTGAATCTCAAAGGTTACTCAAATGGTACTTGGATATTTTGATTTAAAATTCAGGAGGATGTTTGGAGAGACACTAACAATGGTATAGTAACAAATATTTCTTTCAAAACGATTCAGAACCCCAAAGCCCAGTGGCTGACAGCAATAGGGACATACTTCCTGCATCTGGGTCTTGAATTGGATGTGGCTCTTTGGCCTCAACTGAACCAGTCATCAGGCTATGGTTGATCTCAGTACTACTTCTCGTATTTTCTTATCCTGGCATTAGCAGCTTCCCACGGGACGTTCTTCTCACTGTGGCTATTAATAGCACAGGGAGTGAGCTAAAGTGCTTCGTGTCTCTTGAGGCTTCAGTGAGCACTTAGCAAATTGCTCCTAAGCTCCTACTTCAATAACCAAAGCAAATTACTTAGCCAGAATCACATCAAAGGGGCCAGGGAGTATACTCCATCGAGAAGGAAGTTAGAAGGGGGAGAGGAGAAAGGGTAGGGGAAAAGGGAGTATTCTGAACAAAAGGAAAACAACAAAAAATGCAATCTCCAACATGTGGTGTGGATTAAAAGGGTTGGATGACATCCCTCGGTGATAGTGGTAAAGTAAGAGAAAACAATGACAGCACCCTCTGAACAGTAATATTGAGGAATGAAAATAAAGAATAGATGGAATAAAATCAGGAAAAGAGAGAGTCCCTGAAGTCGGAGTAGGAAGGCATTAATGACCAGGATAAGAAACCAGTATCTCATCTTCTGCAGAGATCAGATCAGGAATTGAAGTGCCTTTTGCATGTCAACTTGAAGATCATTAATAAGACCAGTTTGGGGATAATATTGGAAGCAAAATAAATTGTAAATTGAGAAGTAGATAGGAAATGAGGAACTGTAAATCACTATAAATTACCCCTTCAAAAACCTTGTTAGTGAAGCTCTGGAAGTCTGAAGTTGGTACTGAGGACTACTTATACTTGAGAAAGTGATATTTCTCTAAAACTTCTTATAAAGCTAAACCAACTGAGAAAGGATTTCTTATTTGAATATAATAATAAATCAAAACACCCTATACTTTTATAGCTATACCATGAAATCCATTTAAAATAGCCAGCTATATATAATCAGATCAATTTATAGTTATAATTGCAAAATCTAGCAAACAGAAGTTTTATTCCTGTATACTAGTGGTATTGGACTATAGCTTTATAAATATTATATTAATATAATCCAGTTTTTAAATTTAAGGAATTTCTCAGATGAAAAAATGCATGTATCTAGAGTAATGGTTGAAAAACCTGTGTATATGACCATCAATTCACCTGAGAAATACTTTAAATATATTTATATGAGGTGTAAAAATCATGTAGTTTACTCTAAATATTCATTTTGCAGATTTATTTCAGGGAATAAAAATTTGATTGAATGGGCCAATTGTGAGGATTTCCATTGCTATGAATTTGTTATTTCGTATGTTATGTTTTTGGTTTAAAAATGTAGAAGCATCTCGGCACCTGTGGCTCAATCAGCTAAGGCACCAGCCACATACACCTAAGGTGGCGGGTTCGAATCCCTAGCGCGGGCCCGCCAAACAACAATGATGGCTGCAACCAAAAAATGGCTGGGCGTTGTGGCGGGCGCCTGTAGTCCCAGTTACTTGGGAGGCAGAGGCAGGAGACTCGCTTGAGCCCAGGAGTTGGAGGTTGCTATGAACTGTGATGCCATGGCCCTCTACCCAGGGGACAGCTTGAGGCTCCGTCTCAAAAAAAAAAAAATGTAGAAACATCAACGGAAATTACTACTCTGTGTGGAAAACCATCAAGATAAGCAGGAAATTGCATGGAAAAGGAGAAAGGAAAGAAAATTTTGAATTTCAAATAAGGCCTAAAGTGATAAGGGTTGAAAATAATTGTGTGTGCATATGCTTAAATGTCAAGACATTTGGGTCCATAATTGGAAAGAATAACATGCAATGATATTTTCAGAAATGACTCAATTTCTAAATGTCTCATATGCCCATTCAACATTCTCCAAGGACATTAAAATGGTCTCTTTCTTTCCTTCTAAACCCCTGCTATCCTAGTTTATCCAATGCTATCTATAATTTTCATTCATCATATATTCTTAATTCTTAGGGTTGCTTTAGCTTACTCTCTAACACTTTTTCTACTCTACCAATGAGCTTCAGACCACTAGGAAACAAATGTTAACACTGAAAGATTGAATACCTTGTTCTGATTTTAATGCTGTTTAAAATCATTTACTGCCCATCACAGCCTTGAACTCCTGGGCTCATGCAGTCCTCCTGCTTTAGCCTCCTAATTAGCTGTAATTACATGTGTGCACCATCTTGTCTGGCTAATTTTTCTTAGTTTTTAAGAGATATAATCTTATTATGTTCCCCAGGCTGCTCTTGAACTCTTAAATGTCCTCCTACCTCTCTCCTCTGTATTCTCATTGCATCTCTGTGTAAATACCGACTTTAACACATTTTGAATTGCATTTGTTTTTATGTTTCTTTTTCCTTTGAGGAAGCCATCAGATTATTGAGCTAGCAAACTAATACAGTTATATGACTTATGGGGCTTTTGATAATTTTTAAATAAATGAACAAATCGTAAATAAACACATATAATTATGCAAGAAAAGAAAGAATAGTAAAATCAATATAATTTTTATTTCTTTTCTCTGTATATTAATAGTGTCAGAAATGCATATTAATAGATAAAGTTGGATTAGGAGCATGTGATTATTTATCTCTTATAAGAATAGTGGAAAAATAAATAATGTTATTATAGCTGATAATGAGCACAAATCTATGAAAGTTTTGTAAGCTAAGTAGAGGTGAATTTCATTGCATGCCAACTATCCTATTGTTTCAATATTAAAATTTCAGAGTAAAAGTGATGCTCCTCTTTTCATAAATTTATTGCCCTTAAGCTCACATTCCATGCAGCTAGGAGAGAAGGGCCTCCAAATGCAGTGAAAATTAAAGAGGGAAGGGGAAGATGTCCACAGAAGACCTAATGACTATATGTCTTACAAAAAGGGAGCAGTGCAGAGCTCTACAAAGATGCCAGAGTGACACGATGTCGATGAAAACACAAAATCACTTTTTGTTTGGTGAAATTAAAATGGTTGCACAGACTCTTGCTGAGAAGTCTTTGGACCTATTAAGAATCAAGTTTCTGAGACTGAAAAGCAAACACACAGTGGTGTTATTGGGACGAGTGGAGAGAAGATTCTGAAAGGAGAACCAATGTGTCTGCTGAGTTTTGTCACTGAAGAAGTAAAGATTGGAATAACTAAACAAAAACAAAACTCCATTAGGTTTGCACTATAGACGCAAGACACAGAGCATCCTTGCACTTTTTGTCTGCCTGATTGTGGCAGGCAAGATTGAGTGGGGGATACAAGACGTCTGAAAACAGAGGGAAGAAAGGACATAATATTTTCAATTCAGAAATAATCTTGTAAACAGTGAAGATCCTGTTCTATTCTAAAAAAGAATACAAAATATGAGGTTTTTAAAAGCTTCCTAGTATTAACTCACAAAGCACTTATATATGCACCAGAATAAGATCTTTGCTATCCTACAGTAGTGCTCTGTACAATTCTACATAAATGTCTTGCTATTAACAAGGCCAAAAGGAATTTTATTAACAAGATGAAGTATAAACAAAAAGAAATCTACCAAGGATAAAAGGAATAAGAGAAACAATTAACAAATGAAGAATATTCATTTAAAAAAAGTTATCATGAACCAGATAAAAATTGTGACCAAATTTGTAGCTATGGATTAGAGAAAGAAATATTCTCAGAATAAGGAGAAAACTCCTATGCCTTTTGAAGATAAGCAAGAGATTAATGGAAAAACAATGGCAGAAAGACCTGAGACAAGCATTTTTAGAGATTAATGGAAAAACAATGGCAGAAAGACCTGAGACAAGCATTTAACCTTTTCAACTTAAGGACCAAGACTAAAGTAAACCTATTTAATGTAAGGACCAAGCAATTATGATCTCAGAAAATGAAGGTTAAAACCATTTAAAGAGTAAAAATGGGCTTGATGCCTGTAGCACAGTGGTTACATTGCTGCCCACATACACCCAGGCTGACAGGTTCAAACCTAGCCTGGGTATGAACAGGCTGGGTTTAAACAACAATGACAACTGCAACAACAACAAAGAAAAAATAGCTGGGCATTGTGGCAGGCACCTGTAGTCCCAGCTATTTGGAAGGCTAAGGCAAAAGAATTGCTTAAACCCGAGAGTTTGAGATTGCTATGAGATGGGACACCACATCACTATACCGAGGGTGACATAGTGAGATTCTGTCTCAAAAAAGAAAAAAAAAGTAAAAATGATAGTACCAATATATTCTATGAGGAGAATTGGCAAAAAAGAGTAGCACTTATAAAGTATGCAGATTGCTTTACCCTTTAAATTTATGGGTCAAAAGATATTAATATAAACTTGATGAAATCAGAATAGGATATGTGTATTTAAATGTGTAAAGAGGAACATTAGAATTACTAAATAAATAATATAACAAGATTAAATTTGGTAATGGAGGGAAATAAATTCTTAAGGATAGGAAAAAGTAGAAGTTTAGATGAAAGTAATCACAGGAAAACACCTGCACCAATGACTTGTCTGGTTGCCTTTATATCTGCTATTATATTTGTTTTGTTCTTTATATCATAGAAATTGATTCCTGCAAAGTTTGTTTCCTAGGTCCCTACCTTTTGCGATTGTATCCCCTGGCTACCTGGTGACTTCCCTTATCAAGCACTCAATTCAACAATAACAGAATCCAAAACTCAGCCCACAATATAGCATTGTTCAGAGAGGTGAAGGGCAGCCAATTACACTGTGGAAAATTGATCACTTTGAAAATCTTTCTTCACTAAGGTGAAGGGTTTTTCCTCCCAGGTGACTATACACCTATTCTGTGCATGCATTTCTTTGGTATTTCGCCTGCATGCTTCTGCCATCCCTACCACTACTGGATTTACAGAATGCCTTAGAAGCCGTTTGTATCCCACATGCTCCTTACCATGTAAATAATTGGTCTTATGAAAGACCCCACATTTAGAAGTATCTGCCTTATAGAAATGTGGGATAGCTTACTGAAACCTGAGTTATAGTGTTGGGTGCTGTCCTGTAGGAATGATGTGAACTTTGATCTATGGAAAAACCACTACCCTAGTTAAAATTCATATATTCAGGAACTCAGGGGTGGAAGTGGAAGTGATCTCCTCTCAAACTACCTAATTATCTAAATGCATAATTTTTATCTTTGGTTCTCGTAACTCCACTTTTTGCAGCCTTGACAATTTTTATTACCAAAAGAAAATGCTTGTATCGGGGACATATCAATGGTATCATTGAATTTAGAAGTTCAATCTGGACTATATCTGGACCTCAAAAAATTTGGTGGAGTGCTGCCTGGTGTTTACATATTAAGTAGTTGAATGATAGACTTCAACGACCCAGTTAAGGCAGTACAATTATGAAGCAGATTCTTCAGGAAGATGTCATAGAAGAAAGATTCCTGCTTTCACTGAAACATTTTTAAAAAGATAAAAGACATAAAAATAAATCTAACAATACATTGACAAGATCTCGTTGAAGAATTCTTTAAAATGCTATTGTAAAACACAAAAGATGACTTGAAAAATAAAATAAATTCTTTTGAACTCATTATCATAATAATGGATATTTTCTAAATTAACATATAAATTATCAAAATCCCATCTCAATAAAAGTAACAATAGAATTTCTGAAGAACTAGAGAAGTTTATGTATTAAAAAGATAAGTAAGAGTAACCAGAAAACTGGGGAGGTGGGACGGGAGAAATTAATCAATAGCTACCCATAACAGTAATTAAAACATAAAGTCAGAGTAACTAAAATGAGGTGGTAGTGCTCAAATGGAAAGTCAAATTAATAAAAATTCATAAAAGATGCAAAAATATGTTCACTTACTTATATAAAATTAGTAAGTAATGGAGATGTCATATTTTAGTGGTGTGATATTTCACTTGATTCTATTTAACTTGATTAAATACATTTTTCAAAACCTTAAGAATTGAATTATACTTAATGTTCAAAGATGAAATACTTTAAATAATATTGTAAATTTAAGTTTTAAAAGTTTTCTGTGAATATAAGACTAGATAAAATAGTGTCACTGTTTCCAACACTGATAATGTGATAGCCATTTGCTTTATCATCTTATTTTTTCCATTATATTTTATATCATCTTTGTCTTAGTTGATTCTTAAAAATTTCAGATTAGTATATGGGTACAAATGATTAGGCTATATTGGTTACATTTGTTAGGCAAAGTCCCATTTGTCGGTGAGCCCCAGGAGGTATGCCATATTTAAAGTCAATTTTATGACATTTTGCAACTAATTCTATAATCTTTTTAAATTCATGACAAGTATTATTATTATAATTACAAGGATATTATTTATAGAGACACAAGAATAATCCCTGGCAAATTTTAAATCCGTTTTACTTACATGGGAAGCAATGCTACATTCAAATCACATTTATTAATGCTAAATGGGAAGTGAAAATTTAAATTTGAATTGCTTCTACTGAACTTAATTGGATCTTTTAAAAATCATTAACTTATCTATTATCTTTTTTAGCCTAAAAGTATGATTTTTGTTTATTAACTTTTCAAGCACATTGACTACCTGATTGATTGATACAAGTATTGAGTTCTTGCCACATTAAAATTATAATACATTCTTATACCTGGCACACACACAAAAAACAACTAAATACTTTTGCCTCCAAATCAGGAAAAATATACAGATGTTGTCTGATATTCAACATTATTATATTTGTGGCCCTACATAAATAATATGCTATAAAAAGGAAATAAAAGCCATATATTTTAGGAAGAAGGAAGCAAAACTATATTTATAGACTTCATGAGCATGTATGTAGTTAACCTGAAGGAATTCACAAAGACCTATGATAACTAAGTTTACTTTAACAGTTCTATTTTAAATATGATCAGCATATGAATAGTAAATAAAGATTTTAAATGACCAAGTAATAATGGAATCAGAATAGCACCTACTATAAATTTATATAAAATTTTAAAATAAAAACTGATCTATAGTTATAGAAATATGTATATAAATAAAAACCCTAAACAAATACAATTTTAGAAAAACTAATATTTGGTTATAGAAATTAAAATAATGGCTACTTCGGAAGGTGAACAGGAAAGAAGTGATTAGAGAGGTGAATGAAGGGATGGAGTGAGAGAAATATTCTACATCATATATTCTAAAACTTACCAAACTGTGCACTTAAAATGGCTTCATTTTGCTGTATTTAAATTATGCTTCATTATAGTTGAGATAAAGATAATAAACAGAGTTAAAAGAAATTACATCATAGAAAAGTATTTGCAGTATACATTCAAGACCAAATGTTCAATTGTTTAAAATATAAAGAGGACTAATAAGACAATTCATAAGAAAGTCTAGTAACCCATAGAAAAATAGGCAAATAATAGATACAAAAAGAAGAATAATACAGAATATAAAAATACAGTCAACTCACTTGTAAGAACAATTTAAATTAGAATGATAAAGAGATAATATTTTTACCTAAATTCTTAGTAGACTTCAAAAACATTAGATAATACTGTTGGTGCAATTTAGGAAAACATTTCTTCAGATACTTTTTGTTGGATAGCATTTTGACAAATTCTATCGAAAGAACTGTACCTGTACCTTTGATTTAAAGATCCTACATCCAGGGCTGTCATTACTAATCAACTAACATATGCTTGTGTTGATTTAGATACAAGAACCTTCATCACAGTGTTGTTTGTAATTATATAATAATGAAAATAACATGATATCTACAGTATTTGGTAACCTAAATAAGTTATGTTATATCCACAGAACGTACTACTACAGAGCTATTACAAAGACTAACAGCTCTGTATAAACTAACTGAAAGAAGTTCCCAGACATCCAGATATAAAAGGTTAAGAGCCAAAATTGTGTAAGATCCCACACACAACACACAAGGCACAGAAGCACACAAGCATTCATGCACAGATAAGTGTCTAAGCCAGAGGGCAATGCTTTTAGGTGGAAAAGCAAAATACTGCTTTTTGTTTCAGCCTTCTTTGCTCAGATCATGATAACAGTGACTTTTCCCAAGGTTTTTGAGATTGGAGGAAATCCTATTTTTAGAAGAATTTATACTTTAAGTCTTAAGTCATTTCTAAATTAAATAATTAATCCTGTTTACTCTTCAGATGCATATGCACATCAGAACAATGAAACATAAATAATTGTTGTATTATTAGCTTTCACATAGGTGAGAATTATACAATACAGAGGGGCATTTGTTCCAAACTCAGTGTATTTTTTTTATCTGTTTAGAGTTCAGCCTTTGTTGTGTTAAATCTCTGCTGTTATTTGCAAAGACTTTCAATTAATGAGGTCATTTTGTGACCTACCAGGATAGTACAATCAGCCAATGTCTGTTGCATGAGCAAAGCATTTACCTCTGAGAAGAGCTTTAGACAGTTCTGAAGGAGAAAATGCTCTGCTAATCCTGACTTCAGAAAAATATTCCCATTTTAGGTATTGGATTTTCTTAATGATGCTGCTGATCATATCGACGTGCACAGTGCTTGAATGACTTTTTGGTGCATGGTGTTTGAAGTCATTGTTTGTACTCAGAACAAAAAGAAAGTTCTTTTAGTTAAAAAAAAAAAAACTTAAGAGATTTGACGTAACACCAGCTACACCTATTTTTGTACGTAATTTCTGTGACTCCAAAGATTAAATAAAAATTTCATAGTAGATTACATAGAAAGGTATTTAAAAAACTGACAAAGGGGCCAGGCATGATGGCTCATGCCTGTCTGTAATCCTAGCACTCTGGGAGGCGAAGGCAGGCAGATTGCCTGAGCCCAGGAATTAGAGACTAGCTTGACCCAGGGCAAGACCCTGTCTCTAAAAATAGCTGGGTGTTGTGATGGGCACCTGTAATCCCAGCTGCATGGGAGGCTGAGGCAAGAGAATCGATGGAGCCCAAGAGTTTGAGGCTATTGTGAGCTATGATGCCACAGCACTCTACTGAGGGGCAACAAAGTGAGACTCTATCTCAAAAACAAAAACAAACAAACAAACAAAAAACTGACAAAAGTTCTGGGTCCTCATTCTTGCTATGAGGTTTAATTATGTTAAAGTATATTTTGCTAAGTATACATTCAAGTAGTGAATTTTTTTCTGTTGCTGGCCATTACATTTATAATGATAGCAAATTAATTTAGTTAGAGATTTCTAAAAGAAACCAAAAGTTATATTTTATTGTTTTTTTTTTTTTTTTGAAACAGTCTCACTTTGTCTTAGCTGGAGTCTTAGCTAAGACAAAGAGTCTTAGCTCACAAAAACCTCAAACTCTTAGGCTCAAGGGATACTCTTGCCTCAGCCTCCTGAGGAGCTGGGACTACAGGCACCTGCCACATCATCCGGCTGTTTTTTGAGATGGAGTCTCTCCCTGGTTCAGGCTGGTCTTGAACCTATGAGCTCTGGCAATCCACACATCTCCACCTCTCAGGACGCTGAGATTACAGGTATGAGCCACTGCGCTTGACCCTATATTTTATTCTTATGAATTTTATAATAAAAAATAAAATGTAGTGTTATTCTAAATGTACCATAAATATTTAATATTATCCTTGAATTTCATAATATAATTTCTTAAGAAGACTTTAATAGACACAGTAAGGAAGAAAGGAAAGGAAAGAGAATATAAATTTGGCATTAATGTGTGTGGAGATAAGGGGAGGATTCTGTGAGGCAGACTCAGGCAAATTAAGAAGTCAAGAAACAAGACTATAGAAACAGACCCCCAGAATTACAGAAAATGAATGGAAAGGGATGGATAAATGAAGGTCCGGGAAGGCAGAGAGATAATTATTAGAGAATCCAGGTGTTCCAAAGTGCTAGGTAAATTACTTGTCACCTGTTTCCCTGAGGGTGTGACTTTAGGGTGCCATTACTTCCTACTTATTATCACTACTCCTATTAAACAAAGACTTCATTTGCTCTGTATTTCAAGTAGTTCTCCCAGGGAAATGTTTTTCTATGACCACTGGGGTTCTGACCACATCAATTTCAACGTGAGGATGCCTGGATCTGACCTGCAGATGAGAAACTTCTACACCTACTCTCATTTTACATCTTTTCTTCTCCTGGTGGCTGCAAGAGACAGAATCAATGGTCTTTAAACTAGAGAATTCACAGCTTTCCGAAAGTTGAAAGTTAAAATGTTGATTCAGTACTCTAAAGCCATTTCTCTATGATATGAAACAAATAACGTGTAATTGGGATTGAAGCTAAAAGGCAAACAGTGAATGAATAAATGTGTACGAATTCTATTATCCGCTGAAAACTCACTTAAGTGCAAAGTAGGACACAGTAGCCACTCATTCTCAATCTCCCTGATGTTTTAAGATTAGAAACAATATTTACTGTTGGATCAGGGAGGCAGTATATGAGATAAGACAATTAAGTTTGCGAACTCATCCTTCAAAACTACTCATTTAGCACCATATGGGCTGGTGTGTTGTCTGAATGCCATGAGCTGACTCTCAGCCAAGACTTTTAGTTAAGATTTTCCTATATCTCTGTTGATGTTTATTTTGTCTGCAATGCTTCTCATAGTTAGCCAATGATTTTGACACATCATTTGATGAAGGTTTGCCACATTTCATCAGTTCTGCTCATTATTGGCCATCCTGATTTCTCTTCATCCCTGGCTATTCCCTCAGGAAAAAACATTTAATCCATTTGCACACTGCTGTTTTCTTCACATCATTATCCTCATAAACTTGGAGTAACATGTCACTCATTTCATTTCCACTCTTGTCAAGTTTAACAAGGAGTTTATGAGTGTGTGTTGCTCTGATTTC
>CAUYQV010023178.1:0-11436 GCA_963574575.1 Galagoides demidoff | reverse complement strand
TTTTATATTTTTAAAATTTAAAAATAAATAATTTTTTAAATTTTTTTTTGGACAACTGCTTATAAAATTTTGCATTGTTGTCACCCCCGGCCCCGCCCCCCCCCCCCCCCCCCCCGCCATGTTGTCCTGCTTTACCAATGTGAAAATCTGGTCACCCTAACCTAAAACAAAATTGAATAAAATGGAAGTTCCACGGAGAATCATCCTTTCTATAACACACAGGCCTGATGTCATGCAGAAGAATGCCTTTGAAGCTTCGGCTGTTCTGAGATAACTTGACCGTAGAAACAGAGCAGAGTACCAGCACAAAGCAGGTCACATCTAGAGTAGTGTGTGTGTGCACGTGCATGAGTGTGCAAGGCATTTCAAAATGGATACTCACAGTGGAAGTGTGCAGGGCACAACAGCCACACTGAAGACAGATCCTGCTGGAAAGTATAAAACAAGATGGATTGCTGGTGAATTGGAATGATTTGGCCCAGCGAAGAAACTCAAACAGATATGAAACTTTTCAATAGGATTGATGGTTGCGCTACATAGCTGGCAGGTGGGGCTGACGTGCAGACAGGACTGGCCGAACAGGAAGGAGAAGGATCAATAGGATGTGTATATTCTTTTCTGTGAGTCTGGCTTTGAAAGTGAGCCCACGCTGAGCAGTTGGCAAACCCATTCCGTGCATCCGTGGAGAGTCCCATTTGCTGAGTACAATTCTCCTCCCCTGCTTTCCTGCCTTTACTTGAGATCTTATCTGAAGGTCCCCTAATAATTGTCCTAGACTACTAGGAGAGGAGGGAGGCAGGACAGCACACCATAGTGGGTAGGGAACTGGGCTCCAGGCTGGAGACACTTTTGAGTCTCAGCCCTGCTTCTGCCGGGCTGAGGGACTCTGGGAACTGCCTGAGCATCAGAGGAGAAATAAAATACCTAGTGACCCTTAAACCTCCATCTGGCTCTAGATTTTACTTTGTTTTTTATTTTGTCCCCCTCTCCCCCCAACTCTGGGAGCTTTTGCACTCTGACTTCCTACTACTCCAAGTATCTTCCTCACTTTCAAAATACCCTGACTCAGATGGGCGATAGCAATGCCTCCGTAGTTAGCTACAAAGCATAAGATTTCCCCCCTGAGTTATGTGCCGTTAGAGGATTAGAATTTAATTCTATGTGACTGTGAACCCCTATGGGATGCAGCACACATCCTGACCATCTTTGTATCCCCAAGGCCAAGTACTTGGCCTAGCACATAAGGGTTCAGTAAACGTCTTAAAATAGTGAATGAAGAACCAGATGTTATTGATTTAAAATGCTCTATGTTGTGCCCAGAAGACATTTTTCTGGTAGTGTTGTCAGAATAGTACCCTGTGTATATAAATAAGAGAACTATCTCAGTGCTGGAAGCTTTTGATATGTGTTCGTGGATTTATTCTTGGTCTTTAATTGTGTATTTGAACATCAAGTCCTCTTTACTCTGGAGTAGGTACCATTTGTAGGGAAGCAGATAAATTAAATATTCAGTCGGCACCATGGCTAGGGGCTTTTGCGAGGTGGTCTCACGGTGTATTAAATGCATCTTTCGTTTCTGGATTCTGATGCTTTGACATCTGGGGCCTTGAAGAAGACCTTGGAGGGGTCTGTCCCTCCCAAGGTCAGCCAATTCCTAGCAATAACAAACAATGTGTTCACAAGGGTGCCTGCTAGATGCAAACCAACCAACCCAGAGTCCACACCCACAGCTACCTCCTTTAGTGGGCTCTTACACTCTAGGCGAATGTCCACCACCTTAATCACCCCATGGCCAGATTCAAGACAAGTAGGGACAGCCACTATGTCCCAGAGCCCCTGAAATTGTTGAGACTGATCAATCCCCCTTCTCACCCTGCTGTGTCAGTTCTTTCCTTCAGAAATCCCACCAAAGGCCACGCTTACCTCTCTGCTCTGCCTGCTACAACATGGGGGCTTCCCATGTGGCCTCTGTGGCTTGGTGTGGCCTCTTTGGGCTCTGTGAAGACAACAAACCATCTTTTCAATGGTGGTGTCTCCCAATCTGCTGGCTTTGCCATGTCCAATGATGATAAAAACACACGGACTTCTAACGGTGCCCTGGGAAGCAGGTGTTTCACAAATAAGGGACAGCTCAGGTGGTTTAAATGGCAAAAATTAAAGAGCACGTAAGCGGTGGAGCTTGGACTGAAACCTAAACCTGGTTGCCCTGGATTCAATGTTCTTTCTGCCACAACATGTGGCAGCTGAGTCACTTTACGGGAAAGTGCCCCCCAGTTGAGCGTTTGTTTAGACATACACAAGTGGATAGGAATACGCCTTCTCAGTCCTGCTTTAATACAGAGACAGCATTCTCTATACAGTGTTTTTTTATCTCGCATTTTTTTCTGTAAACAATATACCTTAGGTTTCCTTGTTTTTAACCAAACTTTTTCCCCCTGAAAATAAGGAGGAAAACATTGGTGTTCAAATATTCAGAAGGCACCACAGCTAGGGGCTTTTTCGAGGTGATCTCATGGCGTATTAAACACGTCTTTTGTTTCTGCTTTCTGATGCTTTGACGTTTGGGGCCTTGAAAAAGACCCTGGAGGGCCTGTCCCTTCCAAGGTCAGCCAATTCCTAGCAATAACATGTGTATATGTATTTCCAGTTCTAGTCCTAGCCCAACAGATCCTTCTGAGACCACAATAAATGTAATTTGGAGCACAACATTCTCCTCTCTGAGACTGATGTAAGAATCACCATCATAACTATAATCACGTCACTTAACAGGGCTAACTGTGTGCCAGGCACCATTCTAAGCATGTTATGTATGTTTTTTCACCTGTCTCCTTAGCAGTGCCAACAGAGATGTAATTCTTTGCTTTTCTTTCTTTATTTCTTTCTTTCTTAGACAGAAAGTGTTGTCCTTGGTAGTGTGCCCTGGCATCACAGCTCACAGCAACCTCAAACTCTTAGGCTTAAGTGATTCTCTCTTGCCTCAGCCTCCCAAGTAGCTGGGACCACAGTGCCCACCACAATGCCTGGCATTTTTTGTTGCAGTTGTCATTGTTGTTTTAGCTGGTCCGCACTGGGTTCAAACCCACCAGCCTTGGTGTATGTGGCTGGAGCCTTAACCACTGTGCTACAGGCACTGAGCCCAGAGATATAATTCTTATTCCCATCTTGAAGATGAGGAAACTGGGGAACCTGTCCCAAGGTCACACACAAGGAGGGGATAGGGGACTCCAGGACTCCATCTCCAGTTATTTGATTTCGAAGTGCATGCACTAGACCAGTGCTTCTCCAAGTAATCTGCATACGACCCATGGAGGAATCTTTCTAAGAAATAGATTCTATTTGGGGAGGTCTGGTGGAGGGCCTGAGGCTCTGCCTTTCCTGCAGGCCCCCAGCGGATGCTCCAGCAGCTGGTGTGCAGGCCACACTTGTCACAGGGAGGCTTTGCACCACAGCGCAGCATTGCCCACAGGCAGAGCCCCATTAGTCTGCCTCTTGAAGAACGTGCCGTTTGGGTCTCCTTCCCTGCTTGTTTCCAAGCTTCAGCAATTCACCACTGCTGCACTAAAGCACAGGAGCCCCTGGGAATGATGTGTGGCTGGGAGGAGAGACACATCTTATCTTTTCCCAGAGAATCGATAACCATGGAGGAATATGAGAAGAAATGAAGGAGGAAAACGTTTGAACGAAGAAGGCAGAGGAGAGGTGCCTTTATTCCAAAGGGGACCACACTCTCTCTCTCTTTTGACAAACGAAATTTCAATAAAATGAGCTTCTACCAAGGTGTATTTGAGCCCCACTTGTTTTGATGGAAGATGAAAGAACATTAAGCATGAAAACTTGAATAAGAGAGGGAGAAAGAAAAACTACCCTCAAAACAACTTCCCTGCTGGTCTGGATGGGAGAGAAGAGGCTTCTCTGCTCTCTTGCAATGTACAAGATGTTTTGTCAACCCGCAAAGGAAGTCTTAATGAGGATCAATGATTTGCAAAATATCTTTTCCCTTGTGTATCATCTCATGCTACTTCATAACTAATTAGAGGTACAAGGTTATATTTTATTTCCTCTCCTAAAAGAAAATAAAAAATGTGTTCAACAAATGCAAAAATCTGTGGCTTCCTTTTCCAGGCAAAAGATATATGGCTTTACGTTTCAGTGGTATGAGCCCTTCTCCCTAGCTTGCAGCTATACTTGGAGCTCCTTAAGGAATACACCACAAAGGGACACTGGCTGGAATGAGGGCGAGAGTTTTACGGCTTAAGTATCCATCTTGATACCTCTGGGACTGCAGCTCCGGCCTCCTGGGTCCTCCTTGAAAGAGCATATGGCCAGGGCCCCTTCTTCTGGAGTCAGCTTCAGCAAGCTATCCACAGCAAACCTAGAGACCACCCCCATCCTCTGTTTTCCAACTATCTGGGGACATTTATTCATTCATTCATTCAAAACTAATGAGTACTACCTCACTAGTGCTTGGTACCACCAAGCACCAAGATATGTTTATTTTATCTTACATTTAATAATATTCATGTAATAATATCATACTACTATACACCTACTCTGGGAATAAATTGAGAATAGAGTCAGTGCCTGTAACTCACTGGGTGGGGCGCTGGCCACATACACCCAGGACAGCGGATTCAAACCTGGCCCAGGCCAGCTAAATAACAATGACAACTGCAACAACAACAACAACAAAATAGCCAGGCGTTGTGGTGGGCACCTATAGTCCCAGTTACTCAGGAGGCTGAGGCAAGAGGATTGCTTAAGCCCAAGAGTTAGAGGTTGCTATTACGACATGGCACCCTACCAAGGGTGAGACTCTGTCTCAAAAAAAAAAAAAAAGAAAGAAAGAATAGATCAAGTATCCATCTTGGTAACTCTGATTGCAGGGTTTTTTTTTTTGTTGTTGTTTGTTTGTTCTTTATTCGTATTTTCTCATGAAAATTGAATGATAGCGTATATTCTGTTCTTAACTTCATATTTGACTAGTTTAGCAACATCATAAAAAATGTAATTTTTACAAAAATAATAAAGGGTTTTATTAGTATACCCAAGAGCTTCTGTTCAGCTTTCGACAGTTATGCTTTGCCTTTTCTTCTGCTTTTAACGACCATAGTTTTAGCATCCTTGTAGGCTTTAAGGTTTTCTACTGTTAGCTGGTCTTACACTGCATCTGTCAATGGTCAGTGCATCTTTCTGGAGATCAGGTCTTTTCCCTTGTGTTTAGTCACAGGCCTTATTATCTTTTCACACGTAATCAAAATCTCTTGCTCTTTTCACTCTTCCTGACCCCCTGCTGTACCCACGTATCCCAGGCCACATTCAGGGTCCTCACTGCCCATCCTTATGTTTTCTGGATACTCAAGGATCTGTGTGAATATTTCCTTCTAGTATGTTGGAAGTAAGGAAGTTGGACGCAGCAACTCTTTTGATCCCAGCAGTGAGTTCTGAATAGACACTTGGTTAATGTAAAAAACCACAGTACACAGAAACTCACCCAGGGATGTAGAGGGTGTGTCTCTTCTCTGTCTGCCTCAAACTATCGGACCTCCAATGAAGTTTAACATTGAATTTAATCCTGACTCTGTCACTTATGAATTAGGAGCATTACTTCAGTGATCCGAGGCTTCCGCAGCTCACTTCTCTGCAAAGTGGAGACAATAATGCCTGAAAATTAAACAAGACAGTATGTGTCCCTGGCCCATGGGAATTTCTCAGGGCATCTTAGTTCCCTTCTGATCATATTTCCCAATTCTTTCTTTTTTTTTTTTTTTTTACCCCTGGGGATAGGGTGTGTTACATGTAAAAGAATTTCACAAATAAAATCCTTCAGAAATGCTGTTGCTCTTATTATGTGATACTTATGGAACAATTTCTCCATTTAACACACATTTTCTAATATAATATTACATAGAATGATGGCCAAGTCCCCTGGGCGTTGGTCTGCCTGTCTTTAAAGTGGGAATAAAAAGGCACAGTCCCTGGCACACTCTCAGCTATTCAGGAGGCTCAGAGGGTAGACTGTGTGCGCTCAGGAGTTGGGTGACATAGCTACACCTTGGCTCTTAAAAATAAATACATAAATGAATATTGAATGTTAAGAATATTCAGGCAAGTGACATTTTTTAGGTGTCCAGCATAACGTTTGATCCATAATAGGGGCTCAATAAACAGTATTTTTCTTACTCTATAATCATTCACATACTTTTGTACATTTTGCTAGTTATTTCCTCTACTTCATGGTTTCCTGTATTCCCCTCCCTCCCATTTCAGTCAAAAATTTGAGCAGGGAATGCTGAGATGCGCTGAAGACAATTTGGAGTCCCCATAATGAACCATAAGCCAAGGGATGAGTCTCTGCAGTCGGCTGGGTCCAGCGCACAGAGTGGATGATTATCTGATGAAACTCCCCGTTGATCGGTGGGATGCTGATGTTCACGGGCTCTATTTCCTTCCCCAGCACAAGAGACACATGAGCAAACACCAAAATGTTGATCTGTGCCTGCTTCTAGTCTCTGAACTCCCCCATTGAGAGAGAAAGGATGCTTGTCCCTAAGCCCCCAGCCATTCATTTCCTGCCATCGGAATGCTCTGTCATTCGCAGTCGTATGTGGTCGGCTGGCTATGTAGATGAGCAGCTTTTGTCATTCCCATTTTACATGAGCCTTGGCAGATCCTATTATCAAAGAGCAGGGAAGGCTCCCCATTCAAGCTCAGATGCCAGTCAGTGGTCAGAACATCTGCTCAGGGTCCTGCCAGATGTGCTCTATGGCAGCTGTCTTTACCACCTTATTTGTAAGTGACTGAAGGGGTGAGGCGCTGTGAGCAGAAACGATGAAGGGAGGAGAGGTGCATGTTCATGTAGAGACCTTGGTCTCACCTGCTGATCCTTTGCTGATCCCTCAGACGGCAGCTGTACTGGGCATCAGTGAGTAGACACAAAACTGGAACTCAGCCATCAACCAATAGAATTGTTAGACCTTGTTTGACGACAGTGCTGATGGTAGCATTCCAGAAAAATGTTCTGAAATTGCTTGCTAGGTGCTGGTGTCCCTTGGCTTCCCAAGGGGCGTACTTTGAGGGTGACCATGGTGATATTCAGCAATGAGGTATGTAGGATAAATTTGCAAACTTAAGAGTCTGAGCTCATATTGAGTATCATAGCCTCAAGACAGTTATTCCTTTCTTACAGTGTATATACCTTTTTTGGCAATATATTACTGCACTTTATAACTCACGCTTGACGTCATCTCCACTCCGTATTCTACCTTCCTGTTAGAGGAATCCTCCAAAATTGCCTTCCCTGTATTTGAGCACTTCTGTATTCAAGTAACTTCTATGGCTCCATGTGGCTTCTCAAATAAAGTCTAAATTTTGAAACTCATCATGTGACAACCTGTTGCAAATCCATGCCTCTGGGTCTATCTTGAATGACTGCTCTTTGGGAACCCTTGCGCTTTAGCCAAACTAAACCACTTGGCGCCTTGTGTGACACTCCCTTGCTTGAGCCCACCCATTTGCCGGCGATGTCCCCTCTGCACACGACTGTCTTTCCAGTTCATCTTTCCAAGCCACATGTCTCAGCCACACCGGTCTCTCACTGTGCAGTTCAGAGGCCACCTCCTTCATGATACCGTCTCTTAGCTCTTCAGTCAGAATGTACTTCTTCCTTCTTTAAGCTTTTCAAGCACCTTCCATGACCTTGTATTGGTTCCTTTAGGAATCTTTCCTCCCAAGCTATATTGTAAGTCTTCCAATGCACAGTGTAATGTATATCCCATCTTCTGTCTACTTTAGCGATTTACATTTAATAGAAACACCACAAATATTAAAATAGTGATTATGTACTTTTCAATTGGTGTTGGCACCGAGGCTTGTGTATATGTAAATTGGGCAGTTTTTATCATCTCCATTTTATGGTGGGTGAAAATGAGACTCAAGAATATTTAGGTGACTCACCTAAGGCTACGGGGATAAAAAGTCCTGGAGTTAAGAAAACAAACCCGAAGGAACCCCTTGTCTGAGTCCTTTAACTGAACACCAAGATGAAAATTGTACTACCTATAATGGCAAGCAGCAGGGCTCTGCCGGGCCCTGAAGTGGCCTGAACTGTCAGACAAAGCAGACAGGAAAATCTTCCTGGACAAGGAAGGAGAGAAGCGGGTCCTCCAGGTAGACATAGTGATAAAGATGGAAATGAATACATTATAGTACACAGATGGGAGCCTTTTCGTTATTCTCATCTTGTCTGGTACCAGGTAGACAGCAGGTATTCGCTGTGTGCTAACTGAGGGAAGAAAGGGAGGAAAAAAGGGAAGAGGAGGGGAAAGTTTGGGCAAGAAAATTGCATCTAAATTAATGAAAAGGCACAATGATTGCCAACCCAGTTTTGGAAACTCACCAAGTTGCAAATGAAACTTTACTGCATCCGAGGTCAAGTCCTCCCCAACAGAGAGGAAGGCAGATGCTCCCTTTTTCCCTACAGAGGGACAGAGTTATCCGGGGCCATTGTCATTATTGCTGTCGTCTTTATCTGGAACAAATGCCAGTGTTAAATATTGTCTGTATGTTGACAGGTAAGAGATCCAGTTGTGGAGTCTAGTAGACATCTGTTTTGCCTGCCATTATACTGAGCTACCCTTCCTGCTCCATTTCCTTAAAGATCCTGATACTAATTTTTTTTTTTTTTTTGCAGTTTTTGGCCAGGGCTGGGTTTGAACCTGCCACTTCCAGCATATGGGGCTGGCGCTCCATTCCTTTGAGCCACAGGTGCCGCCCCTGATAGCTATTTAGTATGATAACTCATGTTCATTTTTGGAAGAAAAATATGGAATATAGAGAACAAGAGACTTAGATTTTTGTCCCAGATGCACCATTGAGACTGTGTGGCCTTGAATGAGATCTCTTAGCCTCAGCATCCCAAGCTGTCAGATAGGGACAATAATACCTGCCTTACCTCAGAGATTGTGAGGCTTCAATGAAAGAGACTGATTTGAAATATTTTTATTTTATATTATTGCTTTGGTAGAGATACGGGTCTCACCATGTTGCCCTGGTCTCAAACTCCTGGCCTCAGGTGATCCTTTGGCCTCCCAAAGTCTTGGGATTACAGGCTTGAGCCACTGACCCTGGCAGATTTGAAGTGCTTTGGAAGTATGAAGTGACACATGGCATTGGAAACAAAGGGTGGGGGGGTTCCGCCTCCAAAAATATACCTGGAAAGGTATCTTGATTTTGTCCGGTGATCTGGCCTGCGAAGTAAAGCCCAGCCCAGTGGGCGGGGCCTTGTCCATGCCCCACCCAGGAGATTTATGAGACCGCAGAAAACACAGCCCTCAAAGGCCTTTCCTGACAGCAGAACTGGGGCACCCACTGAGATCACAGGTCCGTGCAGATCTGCCCTGACCTACCTGGCTTTACTTTTTTTGTTTGCTCTTCATGAAATCACCAAGACCCTCAGGGCTGTCTCTGGATGAAGCTCTGCTCTAATATTTACAATTAACCTGAAGACTCCCTTACGGTGTGACAAACAGCAGACCAAATAAAACCGGTGTTGCTTGTTCTTTGCTTTCCTCCCTTGCTCATGTCAGTCAGTGTCCCAGCAGAATGTAACCCGTGAAATTGCATTTTCAATTACTAATCAGTAATATCAGTATATCTTCTATTCTAGTGGTTCTCCATCCCTTGGGCACACCCTGGCCAGAAGGCTGAAAACACGCACTGCAGTCTGTGAAATTCTTAGTCGGCGGTTATTACAGAGCTCCTGGAAGCAACCTGCTCAGATGGCTGACAGCGTCAGAATGGGAAATACCTGCTCAGAGGGGGCCAGCCAAACACTCTAGCTTGGTTTTATTGCTGCCACATCCAGGAATCAGGTGCCTGGAAAAAATATGCTGACAGGATGGGACTGAGGAAGCTGTGATGCCATCTGGGGTCAGGAAAAGATTTTTGTCCAAATGCCAGCTGCGGGGGTTGAGGCCACGTGGTGCTCCGCTGGCGTGTGGTCTGAAATAGCCCAGGAGGTGCTGGGGGAAGCACGGGGAAAAGCCGCCCAGAATGTTGCTGGGGAGAACTGGGGAATTCGGTGAGGACGGGAGAAGATGCTGAGCCTTGAGGCTTCTGCACTGGCCATTTTAGAAAATGTTCTATTTTGGAAATTTTCAAACATATGCAAAAGTAAAGACATATGCCAGGCATCGTGGCTCACGCCTGCAATAGGGACACTTGGAGAGTCCAAGGCGGAAGGACTCCTTAAGGCCAGGAGTTCGAGACCAGCCTGAGCAAGAATGAGACCTTGCTCTACAAAATAGAAAATAGAAAATTTAGCCAGGCATCCTGGGAGGGACCTGTAGTCCCAGCCGCTCAGGACTGGTGACAGCATCACTTGACCTCAGGAGTTAGAGGTTACAGTGAGCTATGATGTCTGATGACACCATTGCACTTTAGCTCAGACAGCAGAGTGGGACCCTGTCTCAAAAAAAAAAAAAAAAAGAAAGTAGAAACATAGTATATGAAATCCTGACCTGCTCATCCCTCAGCATCAACAATTATCAACTTAAAGCCAAGCCTATTTCAACCACATCCATATACTCTCCCATTTCCTGACTCCAACCTCACTGGGTTTTATCAAAACAAATCCTAGATATCCTATTACGACATCCATAAATACTTCAGTGAGTGTCTCTAAACACAAAAACTCTTTTTAAAAACATAACTATGCTGCCGTTATCATGTGTAAAAATTTACAGTCTTTGTATGTGTATTATAGTCAAGTAATTCAGTATTCAAATTTCCCTACACTTGCGTTCCAGAAGCACTTGATATTCCAGCCAATGTGAGATAGGATTAAAAATAATAACAAAAAAGAAAAAAGGAGAAAAATAACAAGGTAAAGAACGAGGAAACAAATTAATCAATATATTTAGTGAGTGTGTATGATATAACAGGCCCTGTGCTAGGACCTGGGACATTGTGACCTCATGTTAATAGAGGAGAAAATCAAAGGACAGAGAGGTTAAGTTATTTGCCCAAGGCCAGTCCACTTGTAAGTGTTTTTTTTTTTTTATTTTTTATTGAATGGTAACTATGTACATTAATGCACTTCTGGGGTACAGTGTGGGGTTTTCACATGCAATCTGAAATACTTCCATCAAACTGATCAGCACAACCTTCATGTCATTTTCTCAGTTATAGTTTTAAAACGTTCTGATTCTACTGTTAGAGAGTTTCACTTGTACCCCTGTAAGACAGACCTCAAAAATGGTCCCTCCAATCCCCCTCCCTCCACCCATTCCCCCCTCCCTTTTCCCTCCCCCTCCCCACATTCTTAGGCTATTTGGTTATAGCTTTCATATAAAAGGTATAAATTAGTTTCATAATAGGGGTGTGTACATTGGATACTTTTTCCTCCATTCTTGTGATACTTTGCTCAGAAGAACATTC
>CAUYQV010023175.1:0-54165 GCA_963574575.1 Galagoides demidoff | reverse complement strand
CCTCAGGAAGGTTGAAGTGTGCTCCTCAATCTTCTCTCTTGGCTCTGCTCCAAACCATCAGCTAATTAGCTAAACTTCTGTCCTTTCAGCCTCCTTCTGGACGGGAGCCTCTGCAAAAAGCTGGCAGCAGTCCGCCATCTTGGCTCCGCCCCCCACTTCTAAGAGTTTTATAGTAGAATCCCTGGTATTTTCCAGGTATATAATCATATCATGTGCAAAGAGTGAAAATTTAATCTCTTCTGACCCTATATGGATAACCTTGATCACCTTTTCTTCCCTAAGTGTGATGGCTAAAACTTCCATTATAATGTAAAAGAGCAATGGAGACAAAGGGCAACCTTGCCTGGTTCCTGATCTCAGTGGAAATGATTTCAATTTAACTTCATTCAATATGATATTGGCTGTGGTTTTGCTGTAGATGGCCTCTATCAGTTTAAGAAATGTCCCTTCTATACCAATTTTCTTAAGTGTTCTGATCATGAAGGGATGCTGGACCTTATCAAAAGCTTTTTCTACATCAATTGAGAGAATCATATGGTCTTTGTTTTTTAATTTGTTTATGTGATGAATTATATTTATAGATTTATGTATGTTGAACCATCCTTGAGATCCTGGGATAAACCCACTAGGTCATGGTGTATAATTTGTTTGATGTGTTGCTGGATTCTGTTTGTTAGGATTTTGTTGAATATTTTTGCATCAATATTCATTAGTGATATTGGTCTATAATTTTCTTTTCTTGTTGAGTCTTTTCCTGGTTTAGGTATCAAGGTGATGTTTGCTTCATAGAATGTGTTGGGTAGTATTCTGTCTTTTTCTATATTTTGGAAAAGGTTGAGTAATATAGGAACTAGTTCCTCGTTAAAGATTTGGTAGAATTCTGACGTGAAGTCAGCTGGTCCTGGGCTTTTCTTTTTAGGGCGATTTTGTATAGTTGATGCTATTTCAGAACTTGATATAGGCCTATTCGACATTTCCACTTCATTCTGGCTAAGTCTTGGGAGGTGGCGTGCTTCCAAGTATTGGTCAATTTCCTTCAGATTGTCATATTTCTGGGAATAAAGTTTCTTGTAATATTCCTTAAGGATTTTTTTAATTTCTAAGGGGTGTGTTTTTATTTCATCTTTACCATTTCTGATTGATGAGATTAGAGATTTTACTCTTTTTTTGTTGGTTAGGTTGGCCAAAGGTTTATCTATTTTATTGACTTTTTCAAAAAACCAACTTTTTGATTTATTGATCTGATGTATAATCCTTTTGTTTTCAATTTTGTTTAATTCTGCTCTAATTTTGGTTATTTATTTTCTTGCTAAACTTCTGTCCTTTAAGTCTCCTTCTGGATGGGAGCCTCTGCAAAAAGCTGGCTGCAGTCTGCCATCTTTGTATTTTTTCTTTTCATGAGAAAACCCAAGTCCAGATGTTTTGGGTGAAGTTTGGTCTCATGTCTTAAAGTTGGCAAAGAATTCACTCATACAGCACAAAGTAAGGGAAGCAATGTCGTTTACTTTAGAAAACATAAAATGAGTATTTAATAACATGAAAGAGAGTTGACTCTATGAATAAAAGATGAAGAGTGAGATAGAAAGATGCTATTTAAAAACATTGCTTCAGTTCAAATGTCTACATTCAAACTAATTGCAAATCCTTGGGTAATGTAGTTTGCATTTGGTCATTTCTGGGATATGTCCTTGCCGCTCCCCCCTTTTTTGTACTTTGCAGTTTCATTATAATGTTTATGGGTATATATGACTTTTAATCCTTCCATATATATTTTGTACTTTCTGTATGTAATTTAATATTATCTCTCTTCCACTGGCTATATTTACCTCTTCTGTGATGAATGCTAGATCTTTTCTTTAGATTCCTTATGCTCCTACCCTTTAACTTTCTCTCCCTTAACAATGTTCTGCATCCTGGAGTGCTGATATCAAAACTTTCCCACACACCAGGGGAAGATAAGATATTTAACTTTTATAAGTTAATAATAACTTATAAGTTATAAGATATTTAACTTCTCTTACAGTTCACAGTTCCTGGTAACATTCCAAGGCCCTTGCTCGTTTTGCTCACCTTCAATGAGTTCAGCAATGAACTGGGAAGTATAGATTATCTATGTAATCTACTTTTTTAAAGTGGGAAATTGCTTTCAATTATCTAGCATTTTATACTTTCAAAGTAAAAGGTAAAACAATTACTGCCAAAGATATAAAATATGATTTATGCACCTATTGAAAAGATCATATGGTCTTTGTTTTTGCTTCTATTGATATAGTGAATTACCAATATGGATTTAAAATACAGGTTGGAGTATGTTAAACCAGCCTGTATCTCTGGGATTACGCATACTGCATCATGATGTATAGTTTTTTTTAATGAGTAGCTATAGTCTATTGGCTAAGATTTTATTGAGTATTTTTGCACCTATATGCATTAGTAAAATTGGTCTGCAGTTCTCCTTTTTCATATAGTTCTTTCCCAGTTTTGGTATCAAGATAATATTTGCTTCATAGGATACATTGAAGAAGGTTATTTCCTTCCTTCTCAATCTTTTGGAGTAGTTTCTGCAGTATAGGTACCAGCTCTTCTTTGAAGGTTTGATAGAATTTTAGTGTGAAGCCAACTGGTCCATGTTTTTTTTTTTCTTGAAAGATTTTTTTGTGTGTTAAGTCAAATACATATAGATCATGAATACATTCATGCATATGTGGGGTACAGTGTGCTGATTTTTTTTATACAGTCTGACGTGGTTAGATCAAACCAATCAACATAGCTTTCACCTCAATTACTTGATTATTGCTTTTTTGATCTCAGTGCTTGATATTGGTCTGTTAGCGACCTCTATCTCTTCTTGGTTAAGTGTAGGGGGAGGATGTGATTCCAGGTGTTGGTACATTTCCTCCACATTGTCAAATTTCTGGCATAGAGTTTCTCATAGTAGACAGAGATAATTTCTTGTAATTCTGTGGTATCTGTTGTTATTTCCCCCTTTTCATTTCTGACTGAGGTTATTAGAGATTTTACTTTTCTGTTTCTGGTTAATCTGGCCATGGTTTATCGACTTTGTTTATCTTTTCAAAGAATCAACAACTTTTTGCTTCATTCATTTTCTGAATGATTCTTTTTAATTTCATTTATTTCTGATTTGATTTTAGTTATGATCTATTTTGGATAGGATATGAACTATTTTAGATTATTTTCCATGGGCTGATTAAAAGGATGTATATTTCTTAGCTGTGGGACTGTGTGTTCTAAATATGTCTATTAGGCCGATTTGTTCTATGGTCACATTAAAGTCCATTGTATTTTTGTTTAGTTTCTGTTTGGAAAATCTGTCCAGTTCTGCCAGAGGGGTTTTAAAGTCCCCAGTATTATGCGGTTATGGAATATCATATTGATCAGACTAATCAGGGCTGTTTCATAAATCTGAAGGCATTTAAGTTGGGTGCATAAATATTCAGAATTGAATTGTCCTCTTGTTGTATTGTGCTCTTGATCAGTATGAAGTGTCCATCTTTATCTTTCTTAACAGTAGTTGCTTTAAATCCATTTGTATCTGAAAATAGGGTTACTCCTCTTTCTTTCTTTTGGTTTCTATTTGCCTGAAATACTGTTTTCCATCAATTTACCCTGAGCCTTGTTTTGTCCTTTCAGGTGGGACGTCTTTCCTGGAGACAGGATATAGATGACTTATGCTTTTAATCTAATCAGCCATTCTGTGCCTCTTCAATGGAGGATTAAGGCCATTAACATTTGTCGAGAGATTTGATAAGTATGGTAGAGTTCTATTCCTCTTATTTTGTGAATATCTGTTGCTTACTTTTGCCCTTTGTGCCAGTGAGGAAGCTGGATTTTCTACTTTAGTCAGTGTTCATTTTGCTGGTGGTACATTATGATGTTCAGTGTGGAGAATAGGTCTAAATATTTCCTATCATGCTGGTCTTATTGTGACAAATTTCCTCAGTATTTGCATATCAATAAATGATTTGATTTCTCCATTGATCTTGAAGCTTAGTTTAGTAGGATACAGAATTCTGGGCTGAAAATATTTTGTTTAAGAAGGTTAAAGGTACATGACCATTCTTTTCTGGCTTGGAAAGTTTCATTTGAGAAGTCCACTGTCACCCTGATGGATTTGCCCTTGTAGGTCAACTGGTTCTTGCTCCTGACTGCTTGCAGAATTTCTCTTTCATCTTGATTTTTGCACAGGTACATGACAATGTATCTTACAGATTCTATATTTGTGTCTAGATGACCCAGGGTTTGATATCCCTTTAAAAAAAGTGGTTTGAAAACTTTATTGAAACTGGGGAAATTTTCATTTATGATATCCTCCAGAAGGGCTTCCATTCCTTTGTGACATTCTTCTCCCCTTCTGGTAAACCTATAATTAATAGGTTTGTATGTTTTGTGGAGTCTCAAAATTCTCTGAGTGAATGTTCTGTTTTCCCTCTCTTTTTTGCTGCCTTTATGAAGGTAAGTTAAGAGCTTTATCTTCTAGCTCTGGCATTCTTTCTTCTCCGTGGTCTAATCCATTATTGATACTTTCTACTTTTGAGTTTCCTGACTGACTCCTTTAAGTCCTTAAGTTCCACCATGTCCTTTCTATATTCTTCATATATTTAATCGATTTTTTGTTCTATTTTTATACTTTCTCATCAATTTTCTTTATTGCCTTTACCATCCATATATTAAATTCCATTTCTGTCATTTTCATTATTTCTTTATGGGTTTAATCCCTGTGGTAGCTGCCTCATTGCTCTGTTTTATTTTTTCATGTTGCCTGAATTTTTCTGTTGGTTCCTCTTCATGCTTGTTTTCTTCTTGTTTACTTCTTTCCCCTACTTTTTCCTTCTTACTACTTCCTTCCCTTTAAATTACCTTTTCTCAGAGCTTATGTGTTGAATTGGCCTTTTGGTATAAGGCCAAAATGAAGATAAGGGTAAAGAGTGAGAAAGGAGAAAGAAAAAAATAAAAAGAAAGAAAAAGTGAAGGGGTGAAAGGATAGAATTTATGAGGAGAGATGAAGGACAAGAAGAAGGAAAGAGAGTGACGGGAGAAATGGTGGTGATTGGCATGGTGCTATGACCACACCCACATATCTATATCTAGGTCTTGAGGGGCTGGGCTGTACATGTCTTTCAAATTCAGGATTTCCCTACTAGCCTGGGCAAAAGCAAGAATCCAATTCTGGTGAATATAGAAGATCAATAAGCTTCAGGACAGCCCATTTCTGTCCCCAGACCACGTGAGGGCTTGTCAGCCAGCCTCTGCTCACATGCAAGCACTGGTCTTCTGTGCCAGCTCTCCTCAGCTCCAGACCTTCTCATTTAGTCCTAGAGTCCACCTCTGCTCCACTGTGCCCTCAGAATTATGTCCCTGTCTAAGTTCCTCCAGCCACATACGGCTGGAGGTCTAGTTCCCCTCTCTTACCACTAGTAAGGAACTGTTCCTATTTTGCCATCTTGCTTTGACTCTCAGAAAGATTGTTTTTTTCAGCTTTATCGCCAGAAAGAATTTTTAAAAGCTTTTTGCATAAGTCAAGAAACATGAAACACAACTTAAATTAATTGGAATTCGTACCAAGTTGTAGCTAAGTTAATGCAAGATTGCAAAGATGCTAATTTGTCCTATGTTAATCCATAAATTGATTCCAAGAAACTTATCAACAAAATTGTTTTTATGAAGCTTGCTATACTTAATCTATAGTTCAAATAAAGATTAGCTTGGAAAATTTTAAAAATGAAAGAGAAGGGAACAGTCTGCATCATTACATATTATTATAAAACTTCCATAAGTAACAGAATTTAGTACTGGTGCATGAATAAAAATTTCAAAGGAAAAGAGTAGAGTCTTGAATGAGACTCAAATAACATGAAAATTTAGATTATGATAATATCAGCCTTTCAAATCAGAATGAATATTCAATAGATGGTATTGAGACAAGCTACTGAGAAAAGAATAAATTAAGGTGAGTTCTTAATTTAACATTTATATAAAAATATGAATCTAGATGGATCAAAATTTATCATTGAGATGAAAATGTATTTTTTCTTTTAATCTTGCAGCACTAAGCCCTTTCAAAGCAAGATATATAATTCGGAATTTCCCAAAGACTAATAAATATAAATTCCTAAAATTTGTAACTTTCTGCTTATCAAGAAATATTATAAACAAAATCAGTATATATAGACAACTTGAGAAATATTTGCAGCATATATAATAGACAAAGAACTATGGTACATAATAAATACATTTTTATTACATATAAATTAACAAAAGACATCGCTTAATATAAATATGATCAGATGATGTTGTATACAAAAAGAAATAAATAGAACTAGTTTCTTTAACATAAGATGTTTAACTTTTCTCAAAATCAGGGAATAAAAAAATAACCTTTATAGTACAGAGTCAAGATGATGAACTGTTGTTACTGTTGTGAAACCATAAAACAATACTCTCCATCTGACACAATTAGTGGAAGTATCAATTGCTATAATCTTACTGGAGGGCATAATTAGTATCTATCAATACTGTATCTTGTAAAGTGCAGAATCTTTTCAGGTGTTTGTTTCTCATTCATCTGTTATCTTCAGAGACGTTTCTGTTTAAGTCTCTTGCCCACTTTTAAATAGGGTTCTTTGGTCTTTTCTTATTGATTGATTGGAGTTCTCTGTAGATTCTCGTTATCAACTCTTTATCATATTCATAGGATGTAAATATCTTCTCCCATTTTGAAGGCTGTCTGTGAGAATAGCCCACATCACAAAATCCTGAAAATGCAGATGCTGGTGTGGATGTGGAGAGAAGAAAACACTTTCGCACTGCTGGTGGGATTGCAAACTATGGAAAGTAATACAACCTCTATGAAAAGAAGTATGGAGAATTCTCAAAGAACAAAAAGTTTATTTTCTATTTGGTCCCACAATCCAATTACTAGGTATCTACCCAAAAGAAAAAAAAAATCATTTTACCACAAGGACGTTTGTACTAGGATGTGTATTGTAGGTCAGTTCACAATTACCAAGATGTGGAAATAACCCAAGTGACCACTGACCTATGAATGAATTAACAAACTATATGTATACCATTGAGTACTATTCAGCCATAAAAAGATGGAGACTTCACATCTTTTGTGTTTACCTGGATGGAATTTGAACACAGTCTTCTTAGTAAAGTATCACAAGAATGGAAAAACAAGTATCTACTGTACACAATACTAATAAGAAATCAATATATAAACAACTACATGCCTACATGAAAGAAAAAAACAAGTATATGCCAGTGAGGGGGAGGGAAGAGGAGCGAAAAATGAAAAAGAGGAGGAAGGTGGGAGGTAAACTCTCACCTAATGTCACAATGTGAGGGAGTTCAGCACTCTCCTTGGGTAAGGAGCTCAACTACAACTTGAACTTTACTGGTTCTTCCTATAAAGGTACATGTGAATCTTTCTAAATGTAAATAAATGTCTTAACACAATAACTAAAAAAATGACATGAAGGCTATGTTAACCGGTTGGATGAGAGTATTTTAAATTGTATATAGAAACAGCACACTGTACCCCATGATAGTATTAATGTACACAGCTATGATTTAATAAAAAACAAAACAAAACAAACAAAAAAAGAAATGAAAACAATGTATCCTAAACATTTATACCCTCATATTAATATGAAATTTTAAAAAGTGCATAATATAACACTTTTATTTTTATTCTACAGACAACCAGCACATATGCAAAAGAATTATCTACCATGAGTTTTATGACCACCTTTGCTATAAGAGCAAAAGATTAGGAAGCACATGAATGTATACCAAGAGGGAGGATGTTTTAGTGCTTTAAAATCATTCATAATGTGGAGAACTTTGTGAAATGATTTATGTGGAATAATTAAAATCTGAAAAATAGTAGTATGTAGCATAGTTTATTTCAGTGAATACATGCAAGGTTGGACAATTAAGTTGGTGGATTCATCCTAGCAAAAAATGCTACATGCTTCATTACTGAATATCACTAAGGTTACTTTCAAAGCACTCCTCTTAGCCATCTGGTGACCATAGTGATGTTTAGCAGTAAGGTAGGTAGCACTTTTTCTAGAATAAGTTCATTAACTTAATTGTCATACTTCATATGATGACAGAGTTCCAAAATTGCTTTGAAGGGTGGACTAGGTACTGGTATAGCTTCCAAAGGGGAGTACTTCAAAGGTGACTATAGTGACATTCAGCTACAAGGCATGTAGACCTTTTTTCTAGGATGAATTTGTGAACTTAATTGTTTGAACTTGTATATATGAAATGGTTGTGTAAATATACATATGGCAAGTGAATAGAGTATTTTTTGATGGACAAAGGGGCCAAGCATAGTACGGAAAGTTTGTCATCACTCTATAACCATTTTTACTGCTTGAAATATTTACCAAGTACATGTCTTATATATTTCTTCTTTTCTTAAAAAAAAAAGTCGTTATTAAAGTCCTGCCTGCTCAGGAAAATCTCCCTCCTTGGATTGGCAAACTATCAGAAATTCTGTCCATGAATCAGCCTACAGGGCAATGCCCATCTCTGCTTCAAAGGCAGCATTAGGAAAATCCATAAAATCCAAGGCTCGGCACCCACTGATGTCCCTAACATAGTAGCTGCCTATTTCTTCTTGGATCACATCCAAAACCTACCAGGTCTCTAGGGAACACCACCCATATAGAGCCTTCTCTGTGTTTTCTTTCATGGGGCTTCTCCCTCCTATTGGTCTAAAAGATGCTTTGTGAATCTCTGATCAGCTTCATGTCTGTTATCTCTTGGTGCTCCCCCCAAGGTATTTCTTAATGTTCTCTTACCTTATTG
The DNA here is from genome assembly GCA_963574575.1 of Galagoides demidoff. Lineage (NCBI taxonomy): Eukaryota > Metazoa > Chordata > Mammalia > Primates > Galagidae > Galagoides > Galagoides demidoff. The sequence continues at coordinate 45,321 of CAUYQV010023175.1, read as the reverse complement.
ACCTTTAATAAATATATATGTATATACATTTATTTAATTGAACAAATAAATGAGGTTTTTAAATCAAAATCAATGTAAGGGAAGAAAAGTGTCCACAGTGTTTCTGAAGTCTGCATGTGTGTGTGCCTGCATACATGTGTTACATCTTCTCATAATCCTTACAGCAGCTCTATGAAGTGGGGACTCTTGCTGTTCCTTACACATGAGAGAAAAAAACCTTAGGAAGGGTAAGTGGCTTGGCCAACCTCACCCAGCTAGTGCAGGTAGAGCTAAAGTTTGAATCCATGCAGTTTGACTCCAGGGTGCACTGTGTGTTCTTAACAAGAAGGCTCATTTTCTTCCCCTGTCCATCACTTCCCCAGTCCCTCCTTGAACAACGTATCTTCCGTGACCACTCTCACCTCATATTTTCTCCCTTACCTCATCTCTTTGCCTCCCAAACTCTCATGGCTCTCTTTGTCTCTTTGACCAGCCAGGTCAAATCCAACTTGCTGGCTCTTCCACACCTGCCCAGGAGTGGCTGAAGGGGCTGGAAAAATACATACAGCCTGTGTGGGAATCACACCTTCCATTTAAACCAGACCCCCCAGGAGGACTTTCAGCCCCATCTTGCAATCCTATTGTGCCCCTCCCCTACCTCACCCTGGGCTTTTCACTCTTCTATTCTCCTAAATGCCTGTAATAAACATTTCTCTCTAAAAACCATTGACATCACCTCCCCCAGCCTCTGACTTGGCTGATGATTCTATTCTGCCTCTTATTTCTCTAAGAACATGTCACCAGGGGTCAGATAGCTAACGCAATACCCAACTAGAATGACTGCTGCATACATGGGAGAGGTGGGGACAAAGCTCCCTGCCATGTGCAAAGCCCCTGTGAGCAGCGTAGCTGCTACTGTTTGTCAGAACCATGAAGGGTGCCAACCAGGTATGGTCTGGAAATGAGATCTTTCCAAGAGAATTTGGAAATATAGATTTTAATGTGAATTTTCCTGATTTTTAAATACCTATTGGAAAAATATATATTTCAGCAACTTGGGATGTCTTAGCCTTTGGGGCATTCCACTTTATGATTCTGTAGAGTAATAGAAAATCACTATTATTACAATATCAAGGGGAATAATTTATTATTTGAATACAATTTCAAAGAAGGCAACCAGCTTTCTATCAAGGGATAGTTTAATTAGATCTACCATTTTTTTCTCAAGCAAGTTTTTATTTAAACAGTTTACAGTCTCAACAGGAATTTAGAATTGCTTCAGACTGTAGTAAAGAGATAATTTTTAAGGCTATGGGCAGAATGTAGGAAATATTGAGGGATATTATAGTGTCCTTGAGCTACTAACAGGATGGTTCCCACACCTAGGATTACAGTTACAAGAACCACTAATGGAGGCACTCTTATACCCAGTGCATGGTGAAATATTCGTAAATTTATAAGTTGACACCTTTCTTCCAGGAACACAGCTTGTTCCTTGTCTAGCATTAAGCTAAGGGAATAAATATAGTCACCTAATTCTTCTAATTGCAAAATTCATCTAGAATCTGGAGGACAAAACAGACCACTCATGTGGTACCTACATGTGGATCTGCCAAGGTACAGAACAGGGTGGGAAAGATGGGAAGTAGGTTGTTGGGGGACAATGGAATGACATTGAAACCGCACTGCCAATCTTGTGAGAAGGTCCTGTAAGTATTCTCTTTCTAAAATTAAGAAACAGACAGACACAATGAAGTATTCAACATCATAAATAGTAACCGATGGAGCAAGGATTTAAAGCTTGGATTCCTTAACTTCAAAGCTTCAAAAGTGCTTTTATATATTATATCTTCACCGTTAAATTGTATAATGTATAGAAGGAATATAAATACATAGATAAATAGGATATAAATACATAGATAGATTCTTTTCCATGTTATGGAATACATTTGAAAAGCACTTAATCACCAAAATAATTTAATATGCCATCCACGTTGAGCTAGTTACTTCATTTAAGGGAACTGATCCACCTGAAAGTTGCAGAATTATACATTCAATGCATATATACTGGAGTTTCTGTGATGCTGGGATATAGGAGCTGAACAAGATAGATAATGTCCTTGTTCTCATAGGGACATCTTAGATTCTAGCAAAAAACACTATAGGAGAAATATAAGTACACAAATGGATTCCTTTAGATGCTAAAAAATGGTGTTAAAACAGAGATGTCCAAACTTTTGGCTTCTCTAGGCTACTTTGGAAAAAGACAAGTTGGCATGGGTCACATATTAAATACACACACACTAGGAAAAAAAAGCTGATGAGCAAAAAATAAAGATTCATGCATAATTTTCATGAAATTTGCCAGCAAAGATATGAAGTCCTCACATTATAATCCTAATTATGCAGCAGCCCATTCAGAGTCTTTTAAAATCATCAAACAGGTTCCACGTTCACTATCACCAATGTAGAAAATGTGTGTATTTAAGTAATAAGTGTCTTTTATTTTTTTTCAGTATATAAGGAAAATAAAAGTGGGCAACATAAAACTAGGGGGATATTTGATATTGTATTTGAGAAACTAATGCATCAGTATCTGGTTTGATGGAAGTAGGTGCAATTCTCAGTGAGTTCTCAAAGGTGCTCATTAGATATGTGTATTTTGGTTCCAAGTTTACTCTTAATGGCTTCATTTTTGAAAATAGTTGTTTGCAAATGTACAAAAAAAGTGATGACATAAATAAGATATGATTGTGAAATGAGAGATATTTGTCTCTGGGAAGACGGGACCTATAAAAGTCAAGTAAAGAGACATGATCAAATTTTCTTTAAGTTGAATGTCAATTTGCTGCTCTATGCATACCACATGCAAACTGGTAGGTGACATATTTATGTTGACTGAAAATGGAGTCACAAATGCATCAAAATTTCATTTTCTTGGAAATGTTAGTCTGTTTTCAAATTTTTATATCAAATTGAAAAGCAAGGCTGCATAATTTTCAGTGTTCACAAGACTATGTTTAGCCAATGTGTCAAAATGCATAAAATTGTTTGCCTTAATTTGAGCTTGCCATAATTTAAGTTTTACTTGGAACACTGTTCTAGTTTGAAACATCATATTGAAAAACTGGTTTTCACCTTGAGGATGCATGTTTAACTCATTTAAATGAGTGGTTCATCCACTAAAAATGCTACATCTGTAAGTTAGTTTTCATCGTCAAGTTATGGCAAAAATTTGGTTTTTGATACTATAAACAACCTGATAACATGTCCTAAATCATAAAACCTTTTCAACATTTGGCCTCAATTTAGCCATCTTACTTCCAAAAAGCAAATAATATCTCCATAGTCAGCATCAGTACTTTTAAGGAATTCCTAGAATTGGCCATGATTCAGTCCCTTGGCCCTTAAGAAATTTATAGTCTTGATTGGGATTTGCATGACATTATCCATTTTTAAAGTTTTTGCACATAAATTTTCTTGATGTACTATGCAGTGATACTTCATCAAACATGAGTTTTGGGGGGCACCTGTATAATCTTCAATTTATATGTCTCTGGCTTTTACCTGCCATTCCTGGAGCCCCATCTGTAATTATCCCAGATATGTTGACAATGGACAAAGAAAATCACTTTAACAAATTTTTTACTGCTGCATATATATCTCTTAATTTAGTTGTGTCTATTAGTGGCACTAAGGAAGCCATTTCTTCAGGACATTATATTTGTCTTCGATACCTCTGATAAAAATGGCAAGTTGAGCTGTATTTGTAACATCTGTGCTGTCATCGATCACCAAAGCATAAAATTTAAATTAGCAGCTTTACTTTCTAAACTTCTTTTTATATATTTTCCAATTTCTTCAATTCTCTTGGCTATACCCCGGTGAGAGAAACTGATTTTAGAAATATCCCCCCTCTTTTCATGGCAAATTAGATCTGCCATGTTTTCCATGCCATGCTTTATAACTTCACCATCAGTCATTGGTTTCGTCTTTATTACTATTAACTATGCTACCACATAACTAGCTTTTACAATGGATTTATTTGAGTTGTGACTTTTTAAAAACAAACTTTGTTGAGAAGATAGTTTTTTGATTCTGTTGCTTTGTCCTTACGACACAATCCTTTATATGCATTGAATTTGGCAGCATATTTTTGCATATAATGCCTTTTCAAATTATAGTCTTTGAAAATCTGTACAAATTCCTGACAAATTAAGGAGAGTGCCTTTTTACCTTTCCCCATGAAAAAGCAGTCATCTATTTTAAGTCAGTTTACAATTTTGTGTTGGGCCACATGTGGCCCATGGGCCATGGGTTGGACACCCTGAAAAAACATTAAAAGTAATATTGTATAGTAGAGGGTCTCAAACTGCAAATCCAGTCTACTGCCTCCTGTTTTTATTTGTTCTGCAAACAAAAAATGGTTTTAAATATTTTTTAAATGTTGAAAAATATCAAATATTTGTGATATGAAAATTATACGAAAGTCCATAAAGTTGTAGTGGCTCATAGTCATGTCTATGGTTACTTTCATGCTATGATGACAGAGTTCAATAGTTGCAACAGAGAGAGACCATACATAATCCTCAAAACCACTCAGACATTTTAAAATACTTATCAACACAGAAAAGTGTGTTGACTGATCACTGTCAGAAAAAGTAACTACTATGGATATGAACTACTTTAAATTCACTGGCCAGGAAAAACCTATGTATTATGACATGGAAATTAGAGAAAGAGGATTTATTCTGCATTAAATTGGGTCGTCCTACAAACGTTACTTTGAGAAGTAGTGTAACAAGCATTCTGCTTTTTCTAGTCCTCCCTAAAAGGAAAATAAATGGCATACTTCAGCCATCATCCATCCATATGCCAAGTTTCCAAAATATAGACATTTTGGCTCCAACCAGAATGTTTCCAAAAGGTTATATATGAAAACAAGGAGAGGGATTATTGTTATAACACCACGGGTGAGCTCTTTCAGCCAAGGATTGCATGTGTTATTTTGATTTCAGACCATCGGATAGATTAATCAGAACCCTCTATAGAAGCGTTTGAACCAAAGGAAACTAGCTCTTTCTGCCAAAAGTCCACTGAGTCATTAACAGAATATAATAAAGATTTGAGGCTTTAGTTTTGGAAAACTTGTCATAAATTCTCCCAACGAGGAACATTCGACACAATACACTTCTCTGTCCAGGAACTTTTGCAAATTCCACCCATATTTTAGGTGGAGACTGGATAAAGTTGCTGTCCACAGAGTGTGAGTTGAAGAGACCTAAAGGAACCTTTTTCTCTGTCACTCATCATCCAAACAAGGTCCAATTAAAGAATCACTTCCCAAGCTAAAGCAAAAAAGAAGGAGAAAAGGACATTTTACCAATTAGATACTGCCACTTTATACATGTGATAGCATATAAGGTAAGAACACAGATAATCTTTATAACACTTAATGTGTAGGAGAATTACACAGATTAGATAAATTAAGCACAGAAGGATAAATAACTATCATCTTCTTTTTACAAATGAAGAAAGTGAGGTTTATGAAGGTTAAATCCCTTGCCTGGTCATATGAGTAATATATGAAACAACTGGAATATAAATATCATTTGTGGAAACAATTCCACAATATCTGGTAAAGTGGAAGATGTGCATATTGTATGACTTAGGGAGTTCTTTCCTATGCATATAATCTAAAGCAGGTCTCACAGGTGCGCCAGGATACATGTTTAAAAATGTGTTGTTATAGGGTGGCGCCTGTGGCTCAAAGGAGTAGGGTGCTGGCCCCATATACTGGAGGTGGCAGGTTCAAACCTGGTCCAAGCCAAAGTTGCAGAAAAAAAAAAGATTCATTGTTATACCACTGTAACAAAACAAATTGCAAACAACTTAAATAGTACTCAATACAAGGGTATTAATACCATTATTATAAATTGTGGTATTTTCTCAGAATGGAATATAATATAGCAGTTAACAATAATAAATAAGAAAGAGTTGGGTTTCTAGGTTATATTTCAAAAGCAATGTTTTGTCAGAGAAAAAGAAAAACAAACTGAAGAATGATCTATGCCATTGATTTAATGTAAATATAATTTAAAAGATGCAAAAGAATACCAGATACACAAGATGCATATTTAAAAATGTCCAAGTCATGAGAAATGAAGAATTGAAGATAGTGATGAAGTTTGGTCCCAGAGGAAGGCAGGACGGAGGGAGTGTTCTGGAGATACGAGTACATTTGGCTGTGTTTTATACGTTTAAAAATATTTTTTTTTAATGGGAAAATACTAAAATTTTTATACCAGCTACACAGATATTGTTTTATGTCATTCTTATGTGTATATGAATTATGAATAATAAGAATATTTTTCTAAAAGCAAGTGCTAGTGAAAAGAAATAAATTAGCTGTCTCCATCTAGCCTGAAATCCACAAATTTTCAAGTTAAAAAAATGTGCTTACCAACTGAGATTTTTTTTTCCAACTTAATACAAATATAGCAAAGTATTGCTAGAAGCAACTCCTTATTGCTAGAAGCAACTTCTGTAACCAACTTTCTAGGTCCAAATGAACTCTGTCTCCAACAAAGGCTGAATTTCCACTTCAGGAATTAAATTGTATTTAGAGGCATTCAAAGAACAAAGACTTTAAAAAATTATCTGGATTTCTATTTTTTAAACCATTTTTAGAGCAAAGTTTTCTTTTATTTTCTAATCTATTCTTACTCCAACTCCTATAAGGAAAGCATATGTAAACAGATCTCATCTGCCAGTTAAATCTTGCCACCTGACGGAAACCAGGGCCTCCCTGGAGGAATGGCTGACTCCAGTCTGTGGCAGAGGATATGTGAGATGAGCCTGGGACACCTTGTACCAAGAGGAAAGGGACACTCAAGGATAATGGAGTCCCATCAAAAAGACACAAAAGGCAAATTTAAGGAGCTCTCCCTGGCCTTAGATGAGACCCTGGAGAATCAAAAAGAATAATGACTTCAACGAATTGAAACAATTCAGCCACATCACAATTTATAAGTTGCAAATGATATAAAAACGTAAAAACAGAAAATTAAAAATTCCTAACTGGTAATTGTAGAAGTTGGCTTGAACACATGAATTTTTACTCTGAAAACTGATAAGTTACAGTAAGGATTCAAATAGATGAACCAACAAATAGAGGCAGGAGACCCAGATGACTACCTGGTGACATGTTTTTCTTCTGCTAGGCTGTGGTTTGCACTAATACTAATACAGGCTGTCCTTTACACGACACTTCATTCTCTACTAAGAAAGTCTCTGCAGAGGACTGCCAAACTCTGCCCATGCAGGGGACGGGAGTGTCCTAACCCCATCCTCTGGAGCCACCCATTGAATGTTCAGGTGTTGTCTTTGAGAAAATTTTGCCTAAAGAAAACTAGTTTGTGTTTCTGCAGCTTTTAGTTATTGAGTTATTCTTTGATCAGACATTAATCATAAACCTCTTTTCTTGACTAGTTCTCAGGTGTGGACAGGCAGCTTTTAGGTGTCCGTCTCTCAGTTCCAATTCCTTTAACTCTTGACCATTTGCCAACTTTTGTTGCCTTCCCCTCTGGTTCTATTGCATAGACTACATTCCAGAATATCTTTGCCTCTCCTTTATACACTTAGAATTAAAGATGGAACTCCCTCCATGTGGAACATGACTAAGACAGCATAATGTTGAATTATTGTAATACTTGTTAACATATCCCATATGATCATTTGGTATATAAAATAAGTTCTATGCATAACTTTTTTAAGCTCAGAAATCTGGTGCCACTCAGTAATCACTGTATAGTTACAAAAGTTACCAATAAGAAGGATGAACAATTTAACCCTCATGAACTCATCATGGGTACATTTTACACATATTGCAAGAGAATAGAAACCTGATGTTTGGAATGGGATTTTGTTTTCTTTTATGCCATGCAATTTGTACCAGAGACTTTACACTATGTGAGAGATGCTGAGAATTTCCTATACTTCCTGCAAATAATTTGGCAGGCTCTTGGTGAAATAATTACTGTTTTCTATTGCCTTCTTGAAAAATTAACTTGTTGCAATTTATTATTAGTTTTTTACATGCATGAACAGGAAACAAGAACAATATGTAATTGGGCTAATTGTAGGGTTGCTGAATATTCTCATACTAGAAACCTTTTAAGCTTTAGGTCAGATTTGGACGATGGCTCATGCCCTATAACATCTATCAAAGCAACGAAGGAATTAGGTTGTCTGCTTCCTCAATTTATGCTATATCCAAGAAAGATGAGATCCGTTCAGTCTGGGAAGGAAGTTAGAGTTGAGGATAAATGCTTCCTGTGAAGTACACATACATGGTACCTATTAAATTTGTTATTCTCATTATAGCATAAATAAAGGTCACCAGAAAAGGACCACTTAAGAGTACATTGTGAGTCATAATAGACTGTGGCCACACTATTTTTACACAATCTTTTAGAAGATTTTACGTATTTAATATTATTATGTGAAGCTGTTTAAGCATTAAGTGCTTTTCTAAAACGACCCCCCTGCCTTAGGCAGTTAGAAGTGAGAATTAAAGGGTTTGGGGAATCTATAACAATAGCAGAAAAAGAAGGGCATGGCAGATTTCGAAGGCCTGAAGAATTAACAGCTATAGTATCACAGAATAAGTGTAAAATTATTATTTCAGTTACTTAATTTTAACAATTAAATGCATATTATGATCCACCTACTACGTAAGATGTAAACGTTATTATATAAATGAGAAGACAGACTTGGTCTGGGGGCTCACACAGTTTACAATCCAGTGGAAAAGACGACTGTTGAGCTAATGAATAAATTGTTATTACTATACCTGATGTGAATGATGTTTAGATTTCTGGCGAAAGAGAAAAGGGTAGGCTTTAATTTAATCTGGAGAAGCGTGAGGCCCATCTTTTCTTGGGCAGTAAGAGTTAAACAGACAGTGGAGGCTGGAAGGGAAAAGGGTAAAAAATAGAGAAAGGGAGTTTTCCTTAGCAGAAAGAAAAGTCTGAGTGAAACCCTGAGACCATATTTAGGAAAGTAAAAGCAGACTATGTGTCCAAAAGGGAGTGAAAATCGTTAAGAGAGACACAAAATAAGGCTGGTGAGAAGCAACGACAAAATCAAAGGATAAAACTAAACAGTTTTGAAGACCTCAGAGCACTTTAAGTCTGTGACCTTAATTACCCTGACATTCTTACTTTGTTCCTGTGCCTCAACAAATTTGATTTCCTTTAACTGACAGTGATAACTCCTACAGCAGCTCTTAAGATAATTTACTTTTCGAGAACCATATCTTAAAAGTAGGACTGTCAAATGTAGTTATGAATTGAAAAGGAGGGAACAAATTGTTATTTATGCAGATGATATGATTGTCTCTGGAAATTCTAAACATTACTTAAAAATTAGAACTTAAAGAGAGCTTAGAAAGAAGGCTAGTTGCAAAGAAATCTTCACATTATTAAGAAGTTTTCTACATACCAGCAATAACCAGGCAGCAAACAGACAAAAGCAATTTAAAACAGCAAAATACATCTGAAGTTGGAAGGTAATGTCCACCCAGAACCTTTGAATGGGTGGCCTGATTTAGAAGAAAAGTGTCTTTGCACATAGATCTTGAGATGAGTATATATTATCTGGATGGGCTCTAAATTCAATGACAAGTGTCCCTATAAGAGACAATAGAGCAGAAGACACAGAGAAGCCATGGAGCCAGCCCCTGTCAGCACGGAGGTAGATATTGGAGTGATGCAGCTGTAAGCTCAGGAGCACCTGCATGCACCAGAAGCCAGCAGAGGCGTAGAGCGAGCTCCTTCTTACTGACACCTCAATTTTGGCCTTCTGGTCTCTAGAGCTATGAGAGAATAGACTTTTGTTCTTTCAAGCCCCCACAGTTTTGATGCTTTGTTACACCAGCCATAGGAAACAAAGGCAGCGTCCATTGCCAGCAACTGGTCTTCTCAGCACAGCATTCTCAGCTGCTATCTCTTTGCTTCAGAAATGGAATGGAGCAATATGCAGTCAAACTTATTCTTTCCTCAAAACCTGATACAAAGGGTTTGCAGTTACAAGGTAGTTAATAGTAAGCTCAAATAAATAAAATCACTTTCAAATATGAGGCCTTTCTTTCATAGCTCTTGAATTTGGAACTTTTGGTCTGTTCTGGATGGAGTTCCTTTTGTGAGAAGGAGGACTAGTGAAAGCTGAGAGATGGTATATGACAAAACTTTACAGCACTTTTGATTACACATAGGCAAGCAAGCAAAAAAAATTTGGAGTTAGAAGACGTGCTTGGCGCACTGCCTCTGTGACATTATTGGTTCATTCTTTGTGACATTTGCTCCACTTCCTTGAGCTCAGGGTCTCTCATTCACCAGATGTAGTTAGTATTCACTATAATTTATCTTATAAAGTTACGTTGAAGATTAAAGAGATTAATAAAAATGGTCATGCTTTAGTAAACTGTAAAATAGTAAGAAACATTGGTTAATATTAGTCAGCATTTAGTTTCTCATATAACTTCAATTATTGCTGATCACATAAATGCAACTAAAAATAAATAAATATGAAGGTGGCTTTGGGAAAAGAGTCTGGAGTCTCCAGCCTCAGTGTTCTCAGATGCCCTGTGTCACATGCTCGGTGGGAGAGTTGTGCTAGATCAGTGTTTCTTCAGCTGCCTGACCATTAATACTATCTGAGAAGCTATGAAAAACCATCCCCATGCAAATCCAGTGATTGTTTCTTGGAAAAGAGCTTACCTCGAGGTGTTTTTAACAGCTCCCCAGGTGGTGCTAGTATGAGCAGGTGACACTAAGATATGTCAGGCTATGACTAGGAATGCCTCTGCCACGCTAAACTTCAAGGTTGTTGGGTATTCACTGTTAATATTGTTTCTGCATTTTCTGAGTTTTTGTTACAAAAATGTGATTGGTCTGCTGAATTCCAAAATCACCTCCACAAAGAGTGGGGGATGGAATTATTCTCCATGCTCCGTTGCATATGATTGTAAGCACCCAGATATTCCCAAATATCTAGGTATTTGTCCTGTAAATTAATGGGACCTCTAATTGTCTGCACGAATTATTTAAAGAAAAAAGGTGAAACAAATAGCACCCATTATGTTTTAGGGATTGTCCAAAACGTTTTACATGGGCTATGACATACAGTTTCAAAATTATCCTATTAGTAATGTTAGGATAGTAATGTTAGACCAATTTTATATAGAAAGAACTGAAGCTAGGAGCTCAGAAATTTTAGCTAGATAGAAAGTCATTGAATCAAGAGTCAAATCAAGCAATGTCAGCTCCAGAGAAAGTACATATTTTTTTCTACCATACTGTTTTTTGTAGTGGCACTATAAGATTTTTGATCTATAAAAGACTCTAAAAATTATTCTGGGAAGCAGAAATTAATCAGATAAATAAACTCCAGTTTATCTGAAATGCCTTAATAGATTTAGCACTCATTTATCCATTTCTTTCTAATTTATATTATGCTTATCTCCAAAAATGATTAGCAGCATATAATCTCCTTCTGTACCTACCTCTCATGGTGTTTTCGAAAAGAAATTTTCAAAAAAGATTGTTTCAGCATTGTAACATTTGGAACAATCACAGAAATTATGTTTAAATTAACCATCTATGTACCTCTCTGTTTAAATTAACCATCTCTCCAAGGTGTTCTCCAATGATCTGTCTCCTGCCCTTGTGTAGCATTATCCAACAAGGAATAAGGCTGGCCTGTACAAACAATAGGCTATTACTGAAGTGATGGGGTATGACTTTCAGTCTAGGTCAGACAAGTCTTTGTGGCTTCCCCTTTGTTTTCTTTTTTGGATCACTTGCCTTGTAGAGAAGTAAGAACTCTCAAGTAGCCCTGTTAAAAGATCTATGTCAAAGAACTAAAGCCTCCCGGAGGTGGCCAGCACCTACTTGCCAGCCAAGTGAATGAGCCATCCTGCAAATGGATCCTCCAACCACATCTGAGCCTTCAGATGACTACACCTCCCACTGATAATCTGACTGCAACCTCTTGAGAGACACCCTGAGCCAGGACTGCCAAGCTAAGTGGCTTCTGAATTCCTGACGCTCAGACTATGAGAAAATAAGTACCTATTGTTTTGGCCACTAAATATTGGGGGTAATTTGTAATGCCTTAATCAATAGTTAGCATTAACTTCCTTTCTTCTATCCTTCCTTCTTTCTTTTGTTCCTCCTTCTTTTCTTTCCTTTCCTCCTGCTTTTCTCCTCCTGACTTTTCCTTATCACTCCTCTTTTTTCTCTCTCCTCCTCCCACTATCTCTTTCTCCCTGCCATGGAGAAAGTCATAATGGCAGCTTGCTTCATGCTGGGTGCCATGGAGCTGTGAAAATTTAAAAACTCAATCCTGCCATCTAGGAAGATTTAGTTCTTATTGGATTATGGACATGAAAATCTGATATTACAGTTATTTTGTATGATAAATGTAAGAAGTAGAAACCTAGAAAGTTAGGGTCTAATTCTCTCTATAGGAGTCAGGGAACATTTGCCAAATAGATTGATAGGAACATATACAACAGGAATCTGGGGAGAGCTTTTCCAAACACAGGTTAGGGGGAAAAAAAAAAGCACCTACAAAGATCACAAAGGCATAAAATAGAAGGACTGATTTAGGAAATAGTTTCTAAGCCCAGAGTTATCAAAGAATGAGGTATTAAGGTTTTAAGCAAGAGTAATTGTCATTAATCTGAGACTAAATATTAAGGATGGTGATTCCATAAAAAAGAGACTTAAACTACTCATGTCAAAAGAGTGAGAGTAGTTTTGGAGAGTAATTTTAGAGCATAGTTTTAGAAAGTAATTTTAGAGAGTAGTCTTAGAACTCTCTAAATCTCGGTCTTTTCCTCTATAAAACACAGCAGAATACCTACTTCATTAAGTTGTGTGATGATTTAGGAAAAGACCTTGTAGGAAGCCTAACACATTGCAGTTACCCCATCAGAGTTGTTCTTCCTCCAGAGCTCAGGGGTGTCCAACCTGCCATCCACAGGACACATGCTAATTTTGTGAGGACTTCTTTTACTTACCTATGGTGTCAAACATCACAAAAAGTATTCATGAAACTTTTTTTCATGTTGTTAATCAGCTTTGGTTAGTGCTTGTTTACTTAATTATGGCCCAAGACAACTCTTCTCCCAATGTGCAGCAGAGAAGAAAAATGGTTGGATGCCCCTGCTCTAGGCCATAATCAGACATTTAACACTTTATTTATTTTTTTAGATAGTCTTACTTTGTTGCCCTTCATAGAGTGCCATGGTATCATAGCTCACAGCAGCCTCAAACTCTTGGGCTCAAGAGATCCTCTTGCCTCAGCCTCTCCAGTAGCTGCGACTACATATTTAACCCTAGATCTCAAATTGTTCTCTAACTTCTACCCTCAAAAGGACCACACTCTGTGAGAGAGGTAGGAGAACAAAGAATCAAACCTTATTCCTTCCTTAATCTATACTAAAAGGGGTTTTCTCCCCTCTTTACCGGTCATCACTTAGGTGATTAGCATTAAGAGCTCCTTGTATTCTTTGACTCAAGGAAGAAAATGGCCAGAGAATTGGAGGGAAACACATGGCATTCACGAGAAGGCATGGAGCCGTCATCATGGTATAAGGGCACAGTGATTCTGGATGTGTCTTATGTGCTTTTTTAAATTTTTTTTTTCTTTTTTGGAAAAAGCATTTTATTAAATTTCAGATAAATATGAAGGAAAATATGATTAAGCTATATTGTTTGCATTTGTAAAAGTAAAATCAGAGTTGAAGGTGTGTCCTTCACCCAGGAATTGTGCCATATATGTATGCAGTGTTGCTGTTAGATGGGAACTTGACAACCCTCCTTATCCCTCTCTCCTCCTTGAATTTTTTCCTTTTTCTTTTTTGAGACAGAACCTCAAGCTGTCACCCTTGGGAGAGTGCCATGGCATCATGGCTCACAGCAACCTCCAACTCCTAGCTCAAGTGATTCTCCTCCCTCCACCTCCCAAGTAGCTGGGACTATAGGTGCCCTGGTCACAACGCCCAGCTATTTTTTGATTGCAGCCATCATTGGTGTTTGGTGAACCTGGGCTGGATTCATCCTGCCAGCTCAGATGTATGTGGCTGGCCCCTTAGTTGCTTGAACCACAGGCGCCAAGCCCCCTCCTTGAATTTAATTGAGTTTTTCTCTCATGTGAGCAGGTACTTGTTAATGTGCTAGTTTCAACTTAATATTGAGTACATGTGATCCTTGTTTTTCCATTCCTGTTATATTTTACTAAGAAGAGTGTTTTACAAATCTATCCAGGTTGTTGCAAAAGATACAAATTCTGCATCTTTTTTTATGGCTGCATGGTATTTTATGGTATACATAGACTGCAGTTTATTAATTCATTCATGTGTGGAAGGGCACGTGGGTTGTTTTGACACTTTTATGATTGGGAATTGGGCTGCTGTAAACATTTGAGTGCAAGTGTCCTTATGGTAAAATGACTGTTTTTCTTTTGGGTAGGCGCCTAGTAATGGGATTGCAGGATCAAATGAAAGGTCTACTTTTAGTTCTTTGAGGACTCTCCATACTTCTTTGCCCTATATATAAGTCAAGGGACCAATACAACAAAGAGACACTTCAATTCTAAATATTTATGCACCCAACATAAATGCTCCCAGATTTGTAAAACAAACCCTACTTGGTCTGAACAATACAATAAATAAGAACACAAAAATACTGGGGACTTTAACACCACCGTGACAGAACTGGATAGATCCTCCAAGCAGAAACTAAACAAGGAAATAATGGACTTGAACACAATTTTAGAACAAATAGACTTAACAGACATATACGGAATATTTCACCTCTATACTACTAAAAATATGTTCTTCTCATTAGTTAATGGATCATTTTCCAAGATCAACCATATTCTAGGATATAAATCAAGACTCTGCAAATTAAAAAAAAATTAGAAATTATACCTTATATCTCTATAGACCACAACAGAATAAAAGTAGAACTCAGGGCTAACCAAAACCCTCATCCCCTCATAGAGTCATGGAAACTCAACAACATATTACTGGGTCAAAGAGGAAATCATTACATTCCTTTAACAAAATAACAATGAAGTCCTAAGTTTTCAGAACCTGTGGGATACTGCAAAAGCTTTCCTAACACGAAAATTTATTGCATTAAATGCCTACATCCAGGAAACAAAAAGAAAGCAAATCAACAGCCTAATGATTTCTATCAAGTGACTGGAAAAGGAGGAATAATCCAATCCCAAATCCAACAGAAGAAAAGAAATAACCTAAATCAGATCAGGACTAAATCCAATTTAGAACAAAAGAGCCAGTCAGAAGATTAACAAAACAAAAAATTGATTCTTTAAAAAGTTAAATAAAATTGATAAACCGTTGACCAGATTAACCAGAAACCAAAAAGTGAGATCTAAGCTCAAACAGAAGCAACAAAGGAGTGATAAAAACAGATACTGCAGAGTTACAAACAATCACCACTGGTATACTACAAAGGTTTTTATGCCAGAAACTTAAAAATGTGGAAGAAATGGACAAATTCTTGGGACCACGCTACCTGCCTAGACTCAACCAAGAAGAAATAGAACTCTTGAACAAACCAATTTCAATCACCAAAATCAAAATGACAATAAAAAAGCTTACTACATTTTAATGTATCCAGAATGTTCATGCTGAAAGCATTTCCTCTGGATAGTAATGTCCCTGAGAGGAGTGAATTCCAGGTCAGTCCATCCTTATTTATTAGAATCCACTGAAGTTGCATTTAAACTCCACTGTGACTGTCTAGCCTTTTGAACTTTTCAGACGAGGGAGTGCTTGAGAAAATACCAGAATTTTTTCTTTTTTTAAGGTTTTCTACATGTGATGCCTATTTGTGCAGAAGAATTTGTATGTCTCATCTTTTCCTCAGATAGTATACCCTGTTCTTACTTTAAAATATTTTCCCCCCAGAGTTTTCCATATCTGTCTTCTCCATCTTACGTCTGCTTAAGATTTCATTTTTCTGGCTGTCAGCCACTTGGTCTCATTTGAAAGGAATCTTAAAAACTCAGTACACTTCCCAATCAGGTGCAGAGTTAATGTGCTGAAGTTTTCCTTAGATTGTTTATTTTTTTCGTATCCTTTGTGGGTGAGGACATATGGAAAATCTTAGTTGAGGTTACACACTGGATTTTGGGGAAACCCCAATGTGATATATGTGTCACCTTGTTTTTTTGCCAGCCTTGGTTTAACTGTTTGGCTGAGGGGGAATGGGAGATGGGGAAGCAGGGTGCATTCCTTCAGCACTGATGTACATAATTTGAACCAAGAACTCATAGACTATTGAAGGAAGGAGAAGCAATATTAAAGATAATTATGTCTAATTCCTTCATTGTAAGCATAAGAAAATTGAAACCAAGGAAAATAGACACCCTTATCCAAAGTTTTGCCTAGAAGGTAGCAGTTAGTAAATAAAAGTCTTGGTTATTTTGACTCCTATTTTGGTTTGTAGAAAGAAAATAGATTTTGCAGCTCAGCATAACTTTGAAACTCAGGTCTATTCCCTTCTGGTGATGTGACCTTGTTGATGTGACCTTGTTGACAGGGCTGCTGCACAGATTGTAGATAACTTATATAAAACACCTCACACATTCTAGACCCTCAATGACATTTAGTTCAAGCATTGACCAGGGAAACAATATCTGGAGAAGAACTCTGTGAGCTACACACTCCAAAACCAATATGAGTAATGATAATCCATTTTGTTAATTGATTAATGGAGCTATGTCCAAAAGCCTTAGAAATATTTTCTGGGAGACCCTTTGTGTGTTGTATTAGATTTTAATCTCCAAGTTGAAAGGGCTTGTTGCCTGCCTACACTGCATTTCTATTTTAAAGAGAAAATCAGGTTGATATATATAAGTTTCTTTCACTATTTTCAGAGAGAAAGATCCTGAAACTTCAATAGAGCCAATGTTTTTATTTTTATTTTTCCTTCAGAAAGGAAGTTCATTGATAGCCAAACTTTTTAGGATAAGAGTAACTTCTTGGGGTGTCTGGACACCTCTTAGTGCTCCCTGCAAACAACTTACAATTGTACCACCTGGGAAAATGGTAGGAAGATCAATTCTGCTTATCTTTTATCCTCCACTGCAAATTATAAGAAATAACCTTTGCATAACACATAGCAATTTATGAAGCACTATAATGTTTATAAGCTCATTTTTAATTATCAAAATAATCTTGTGAAGTACAGGGGGGAAGATAATTATCTTCTCCATTTTATAAATAGGAAAATTCCTCAATAAACATCTCCATCCTTAGACACTCCCTGGTTCCTGAATGGATAGTTAAGACTATCACAAGTATAAGCCCCCAAATTCGGTTCTGTTTCCATGACCTAAATCCCACCACCCTCTTGGCCTCATCTCCCACATCTTCCCACTTCAGATTTCACAGAGTAATAAGACAAACTCCTTGGAGTTGACCTAGTCCCTCAGCCACTGGCCTTCTGTGTGGAGTAAATGAATTCATGAACACTGAAATGCTTAAGGCAGCAGCTAACCTATAGTTAGATTTTAGTGTTACCTTTTATTATTTTGCTCATTTTTCCTGTATCTAGCAACCTTCTTCAAGCATCTTTCCTTATCTAACTCTTACACAACTCTTCTCTGCCATCTTTTTTTGGCAAAACATTAAACTATTCCATGTAAACTGGGTATCCGGCTATGCGAGTTTTCACACTGTCCCTTCACTGTTATAATTGCAGCACTTGTTATGTTGTTTTGTCAATCGGTGGTTCTTGCCATCTCCCTTTCTGGATTCTGCAAAGGCCTATTGTGGTCTGTGTCTTGCTTATGTTCATATAGTTGTGTCTCCTTCAAGTCTATACCCCTCTGACTCATGCACTGCCTCTCAGGAAATGCTGAAGAGAAACTCTCTGGCTTAAAACAACTATTTTTATTTCACCTGCTAAATGGGAAAGTCAATGAGAAAAGAAACCATGACTTGTTCTCTTTAAACTCTCCCCCGCTCCTCTAGCATAAGGTTTCGACTTACTGGGTACCTGAACTTTCTTGGTTTTTCGGCCCTAAATTAGCTTTGTATCACAAAACCCTTCAAACTTCCACTGGAGCCTTTGTGTTCCTCCTTTCAGGCAAGTGGGCGTCATGAGCCAAACATCTTGGTATCTTCTAGTAAAACAATCCTAATGCCTCAGTTTCCTTCCCTCTAAGAGGAAAAGAGCTCTCTCTTTTTGCTTCCTTCACTAGGAGAAAGGGCATTCCTCTGTGCCTACTGCCATGACATTGCCTCACACTCTTGTCACTGAGTGAGTTGCTTTACTTCCCCTGAAAAAGATTAATTAGCCATGAAGCCAGCTTGTGCCTGGGATCCCTGATTTGGGTTCAGTCATGGTATTTGGGGACTAACAGGAGATAATGCAATCAATTTAGAACATATGTGGGTTTCACAGGAAATCCGCTGTAGAAGTCATCAGTAATGATAATTAAAAAACATTCTCCTTGAAAGCTGACATAAATATAATTATGTGGGTGAGCCCAGGTTTAAACACAACTGTGCTTTTTGTTGGGGATCCCAGAACAATCTATGAGCAATCCATCTAATTATTTCTTGTATAAGATATCAAGAATAACAAAATAATTCAAAAGATTTAGGAAAGAATTTGGACTTCAGGGAGTGTGAAGAGTAAATGCATATTTGCATATTTTCTCTCCCCCAAAACTGATTAAAAACAAGAAAAAGAAAGATTGAAAAGAGAGAGAGAGAGAAAGAAACTGTTAACCCTGAGCTTAAGGGATGGGCTCTTCCACATGACTAACTCTGGAGAATATTTTGCAGATACAGTGTCATTTGAATCAAGGACATCACCTCCTAAAACTAGCAAGAAAGAAAAGTTGACTACTCACTCACCGTGATTTAGCTTTGTCTAAAGTAGTAATAAATGGTCACTTGTCAACAAGAAGAAATAATGTTAAAGATTGAAAAAAACGATCAAATTATCAAGTGATGGCACATTGAAAACAATAAAATTCTATTAAAAATGAGAACCATTTAGTAAGGGAGCTGAAGTGTTAACAGCAAATTACCTAGAAGTTTTTCTTTGAAAAAGACTCAATGACTTAAGGCTTTCAGTTCTCAGAGCCTTTTGCCTGGTCTTGGAACAGGGCAGAGCAATGAAACAGAAGAGCAAAATGCTACGCTTGGAAATGAAGAGCACCTAAGCACATCGGAGGTGCTCAATCCCCAACCAGAAACAAACGCTTTGTTCTGGTCCTTAAATAGAAAATGGTTAGTCAATCACATGAAATGGAGAATCTATAACTAGATTACTTACATATAGAAACATGATCTATAATGTAAAAAGTACTTCAAATCAGGAGGTGCCTGTGGCTCAAGGAGTAGGGCACTGACCCCATATATCATGGGTGGCAGGTTCAAGCCTGGCCCCAGCTAAAACTGCAAAAAAGTAAAAAAAAAAAAAGGTACCAGTAGAGAAGAGAATGTTTAATAAAGAGTGTTTGGGCAACTAATGAGCCATTTGGAGTAAAAGATTAAGCTATATTTTCAGTTTTCACTTACTTTGAAGTCATTTTTAATTCATTAAGTTCTTAAATTCAAATTTAAATATGACACTCACAAGAATATAATTCAAAAATAGGGCAAAGATTTTGTTAAAAAATATAACCTAAATCCTTGAGAAAAAATATTCACATTTAACTAGATAATAATTGTAAAAGATTTCTTTGTGGTGAAGCTATAATCTAAGTCTAGAGATAAACGACCAATTAGGGACAACTATTTGCAGTGCACGATGAGAAAGGGGCTATTTTTTGTTTAAAGCGTTAAAATGTTTTAAAATCTTTTTGTATAAAATGGCTCAGATATCACTGAGAACATGATTAAAAACTCAAGAGCAAAACAGAAGAATGACGTAAGTGAGCAGCTCATATATCAAAAGAAATGCAAATAACTGATGAGCGTTATAAGCATTAAAGATACTCAACCTTACCTAACAGGTGTTAGCTACCATTTTTTACAATCAGATTGGCGAATTACACAATTTCACATCAAATCATATTGGTTAGGTTGATTGACTATTCTGTTTGTAAAATTATAAATCGATACAAGTTCTTAGGAAAGTAGTTTTTTATCGCCTAATATATTTAGTATGTTTTGATGAAGTAAGGTGATCTTAAACATTGATTCTGTAAGTTAAATTTATTTGAATTAAAAGTCATGGATAAAGGGAATGTACATTGTCATTCCATCTGAATACTAGTTACAGGGATCTTATCTTGATTAGATTTATTTCTAAATCAACCCATAAATCACAATAGCTTGTTACAATAAAACTTTATTCCTCACTCATGAAAAGTCACGCTGGACGTCCTCAATTGTAGGCATGCATGCTTCCAGATAATAACTTAGGGATGTGGCCTCATTTCAGGATGTGCCTCCTATCATTAGTAATAGTGGACTTCTAAATTTTCCAAAGAAGAGAAAAAAGTGTACTTACACATGCTATTCACCAAGTACAGGAAGAAACACATGTGAATTTTGCCTACTTTCCATTGGCTAGGTATCAGTAACATAGGTGTTCTCATTCACAAGGAAATTTATAAATTGTAGCTTAATTTTTTTGTTCAGTGAGAAGATAAACAGATTTGGTAAACAACTTTGCATTTTGTTCCATAGATAATACTAGAAGACTAGTTACATAGATTATATCATACGACTAAAATGAAATATTGTGGTATACATATGCCATGAAATAGTGCTCAGCTATACTAAAAGAATGAAATAATGTCATTTATAGCAACTTGGATGGAATTGGAGGCTATTATCCTCAGTGAAGAAAGGCAGAAATGGAAAAACAAACACCACACAATCCCACTTATACATGGGAAGGAAATTAGGGGTGTGCAGGGGGATACAGAGTAACACAATGGACATTGAGGACTCAGAATGAGGGAGGAAGGATGGAGGAGAAGGAAAGAAAAACTACCTTTCAGGTAAATGTACACTATTTAGCTGACAGGTGCACTAAAGCCCCAGACATCATCACTATATAGTTCATCCATGGAACACAAATCTACTTGTACCCCTAATCTGTTGAAATAAAGAAATTTTTAAAAGAATTATCTTGATTAATTACAATTTTCCTATTAGAAAAATAACAACAAAGTGTAGACTTTGAAGTGAAACAGACTGGGATTGAGATCCCAGCTTTGCCACTTACTCACTCTGTGACATTGACCAAATCATTTAAACTCACTAAGCCTCCCTCTGCTAATCTGAAAAATGGGACTAGTATAAATAAAGTTATATGATATCTAGAATTTTCTTTTTAACAGTCCACCTGAAGTAGGCAGGGGTATGAATGAACCAAAATTGTCCATGAGTGATAATTAGCAAAATTGGATGCTGATAACATAAAAAGCATTATATCATTGTCTATTTTGTGTATATATGAAATTTCAATAACATGTATATAAAGCTTAGAAAAATTAATTTAAAAATAGGAATGCGCCATCAGAAAAATGGAGACTAAAATGGGACTCAAGGTTCTGGGTTCTGCCCACATGCCTTGGCCTGTGTCTCCATCACTAAGGGCAGGAATAGACCAGTGTTTCTCACTGGCATCACCTTGACTCTTGTCTCCCTTTTCATATATAAAGATGCTTATATTGGAACCACCCGGATAATACAGGATGATCTCCCTATCTCAAGATCAGATGATTAGTGACCTTAATTCCCTCCACAGCCATAATCCCCCATCACTCCCCCCTGGCTATGCCGTATAACATGCTCTCAGATCTCTGTGGGTAAAATATGGATGTCTTTGGAATGGGGTACATTATTCTGCCTATCTCAACTACGAAATAAAGAATCTGCTTTAATGTATTGTATATTCCTTAGCATTGCAATTAGAAACACTATGATGCTACTCTTCCTTTAAGCAGAAATTTAGAAATCTTCAATTCAAAATAATTTCATAATTAGCTTTGCTGCCAAAAAAAGATGTAAAAAAAAAAATGTCCTCCTTTTACCCTTGTTGGCATGACAACTCTGTGACAGATTAGCAGTAGGGGCAATAGAGAAAATGAACACTGCGGGATACAGCATGGGTGAAAAGCGTTCATTCCAAAATGCTCCAGGATTTGATGCCAGATGGCACAGACTTTTCCAAAGTCAAGTCTATAGTCCAAGGATTGGAAAGACACATTGCTTGCAATCTCAGACTTAGGTTCAGCTTAGCCAGAACAACCAAAAACCACTCCAGAATTGATGGAAAGGTTTGTTTCATAATATTTGTTGAATAAATGAGTGAATGAATGAAGGATGTATGAAGGGCAAGATAGGTGAACGCTTATGGTTAAAACAACAAATCTTCCCTGTTTTCTATAGATATTAGTATAATAGCCAGCCACCAGGTCTGTGAGGAACTGGCCTTCCAACAACCAGTATCATGTACACAGAGGACTTATTCCTGCCTTATGTAGCCAAAAGAGAAGATATGGGAAGATTTCTGATATGTTTGTGGCCCCATAATATATTGTGGCTGGAAACACTTATTGTAGGTAGACACTGCTTCATGGAAATTTTCCTGAAATACTGGAAAAAATCCTCTAACTCTGAGGATATGTTCCAGAAAAGTTGGGCTTCTGTCAAATTAAATCATATATTAAAGGCTGAAGTAAATATACGGGCACACACATGAAAATTTGCAGGCGAAGTACAGAGGCTTCTACAGTGACAAGAGAATTACCCAACGGGAGAGGAACAGCCATGGACTCTAAAAGGAAAAAGGCAGGGCAGAAACTGCTCTATGTAATAATTTGTAAATGAAATATATCCAAATATTTACGAAGCATGTGCTGTGTTTAGTTTGATTTGGGTAGATTTTATTTTCTTTTTGCTTGTTTTAATTTTATAACTTAAAATAACATATTTGTTATGCTGTAAAAAGAAAAACCTTAATATGTTAAAAAAAAACTTCCTTTCTCTAAGCAAGTCTTTGCATTCGGGCGTCTTCAGCCTAAACATTTGGGGAATCACTAAACTGGTTTACGTGCCATGTGGTTTCTCTGCTGTCTTCAGCCGCCACAGTCTTTCCTCTTCATCCACAGGTCATCACATAGTTTTCTCCTGTGAGCTTCTCGTATTAAAATGGAATGTCTGTACAACTAGGACCAAAGTCCCTGAGAGCAGAATCTTACTGATTTTTTTTGCTGCTTGGCACTTAAAACCATATCTTCATCATAGTAGGAATAAATACTTGCCTGTTTAAAGCAAGCATCCCATGTACTCAATTTGAAACTAGCAGATGAAAACTACAGGCCCGCTTGAGAAAAAATGCAATTAAATTCAAGAAGAGGGAAGGGGGTGAGGGGAGGCCTCTAATAATCTCCCATCTAAGAGGTACAATGTAGGGGTATATAGCACATCTCTTGGGTGAAAGACTCAACCACAGCTGGGTGGGACATTACCTTATAGACACAAACAATGTAGCCTAATTGTATGTGCCTTTGTGTTAATCCACAGAAAAAAAAGTATAAAAAATAATCCCCTCCTTCCTCTAGGCCCTTTAGGTACTACGTGGGCACCTGTTTTATTGCTGGCTCTAATGTCAGACCCCTAGGTTTAAATTCCTGGCAGGATCACTTTGGCCAAGTCATCTTTCCCTGTAAGGATCTGGGCAGGAGTGAGATGACACATGCAAACTGGACTTGAGCAGAATTTAACATAGAAACCATTTACAAAGTATGTGCTGGGGTCAGAAAGCCCCAAGACAGTGTTCCGTTACCTTCCTGCAGCATGAGGGAACAAAACTAAAGGTAAGATTTACCTATAGGAGATTTTTCAGAAAGGTTGGGCACCTGCCAAATTAAACTGGGCATTAAATGCTGAGTTAAATATACAGGCATGAGGAAAAGACACACCTGTAATTTTGCAGGTAAAGTACAGAGGATTCTACAATGACATGCAAATAACCCACTGTGAAAGACCATGTACTCTAAATGGAAAAAGGCAGGGAATTGTCCAAAGAGAGGGGTGCTATGATCCTAGGGGGTTAGATGCTGTCGGTTTTCTGTGCTCCTACAGGAGGCATGCAGGAGGAGAAATTGTCCTTCCTCAGCTCTCCAATGGAGGTTTCCTATAACTTTGCACCTAACTGGAAGCCCCAAATCAAGGAAGCATGTGAAAGCATTTGGCCTCCAGGGGTGGAGGGGATGGTGCCCACATATGATGGAGAGAGAGAGTGAGCACTATGGCAGGGCAAATAGAAGAAGTGCAGGGTATGACCTCACCACTTTTTACCCTGAGGGCTCATCTATAATGGAGTGGAGTGAGCAATGATAATACTTAGCTTGCAGAACTGTTAGGAGGATTGCATCCGTTACCACTTGTCAAGTATTTAGAGTAGTTAGAACAGCATCTGGCACATAGCACATGCTGCATAAAAATTAAATAATACTATCATTTTTTGTTGCCTACTATAGCCTCTTACACTACTGTGTCCTGACATCTATTTTCCAACCTATCGTTTGCCTTGAACTTTGATTATGAGTTCATCTAAACTGGTGGTTCTCAACCTTCATAATGCCGCGACCCTTTAACATAGTTCCTCATGTTGTGGTGACCTTCAACCATAAAATTATTTTCATTGCTACTTCATAACTGTAATTTTGCTGCTGCTATGAATTGTAATGTAAATATCTGATATTAAGCGACCCCTGTGAAAGGGTTGTTCGACCCCTAAAGGGGTCATGACCCACAGGTTGAGAACCTCTGATCTAAACCTTTGAGATCTGTACAGTATCTTTAGACCTTGTCTCTCACCTCGGCATGCCATACCTTGCCCCTCTCTGCAGGTCACAATTATGGTCCGTATTCTTGCAGGGATATTTACAATCTCCATTTTTCCAAATCCAACAATCTATTTACTTTCTAAGATGCTGCTTCATAAATTGGTTAGAAATGATTTAGTTAAAACTTTTCAATATGTAAGCAAACTTGTTACCCAGATGTTAGTTTAAATACCCTTTTACCATCCTGTGTTTCATGCAGCCAGATAATTGTAAAGATCCTTTATATTCTTACAGCACAATATGTGCTTTAATGCATATTCAAAAGTGATTTTATTTAATCTTCACGGGTTCCTTTAGTGGTTAGCAGATGGGACATAATTATCACACCTGACATGTAAGAAGACTAAGGTTGGAATGCCGTAGCTTGCTGCTTAATGATACAGAGGTAGTCAGCATCAGACTGTGACCTGGGATGAGGTCTCTTGGCTCCACTGCATCTTGCCAGGTTCCTAACTCAGAGCTAAAGTGGATCTCAGTGATCTTACTTCATGAAAATTGTACTGTATCTAGTTTTCATATTTACTAGGGCTCTGGTGCTAAGCTGAACTGCACATATATATTTTCTCAATAAGGAAAGATAAATAACCACTATAAGTAGCTTATAAAAGTTCTGGAAATTAATTTTAGCAGAACTAGTACTCCAATCCAGATTGCAGTGCCTAGGTAAGGCTCTTTCTGATTCTGTCTATATAATCAAGTTCATTGTCACACTTAGAGACCATGGAAAATTTCAGGTTCTTTGATTGATTTTTACTGAGCAGTGAAATCTGGGCTATATATTTATAAAATGTCTTATATGTAAGTAAGAGATCACTGATTTCAGAATATCAGGAGTCAGGGAGCACATATACACACACGTAAACAGTCAACTTAGTTTTTACAGAGGTGCAAAACAATTTGATAGAAAAAAGAATAGTTGTGGTTTTTTTTTTTCCAATTGGAATGTTTATATATACATGTGCCTAAAAGCCCGTATCTATAATTTGCATCCTGTATAAAAATCAATTCAAAATGAATCATACAACTAAATGTAAAATACAAAACTGTAAAATTTCCAGGATAAAACTGAAGAGAAAAAAATTTGTGAGTTTACATTAGGCAAATATTTTTTCTATAGGACACCAAAAGTCATAATCCATAAAAGAAAAGAATTATAAATTTGACAATAAAAATTAAGAACTTCTGACTCTCTGAAGTTACTGTAAAGAAAGAAAAAGGCACCCGCAGGCTAGGAAATAATTTTTGTAAATCCCATATCTGAGAAAGAACTCAGATATAGAGAGGACTCTAAAACTTTAACAATAAGATAACAAACAAACCAATAAAAGTTAGGGAGAAGAATTGACATAAATACATAAACACTGCTTAGCATCATTAGTTATTAGGAAAATGCACCATGAGATTCTGTTACACACTTATTGGAATGGTAAGACAAAGACAAAAAAATAGTAACAGACAAATGATACCAAGAGTACAAGGATACAGAACTAGGAAACTTTCATGTCTTGCTGATATGACTACACCATGGTACATACACTTTGGAAAACAGTTTTTCAATGTTTTATAAAGTTATTTACATACTACACAACACCCAGCAACCCCACTGCTTGGAAAATACTCAAGTGAAATGGAAACTTATATTCACACAAAACCTGTACATGGGTGCTTATAACGGTTTTATTTTTCCTGATTGTTAAATGTTGGAAACCACCCAAATAGCCAATAGCTAATGAATGGATGAAGAGTGTGTTATATTCACATAATGGAATACTACTCAGCAGTAAAAAATAAAGACCTAGTGATATACTTAAGGTCATAGGTGAATCTCAAAATGCATTATAATAAGCAAAAGAAGCCATATTCAAAAGTTAACACACTGTATAAATCCATTTATACAGCATTCTTACAAAAGAAAATCTACATGGACAGAAAGCAGGTCAGTGGTTTCCAGGGACTGGGGCTCATTACAGTCAGCATGAGGATGTATTGGCTGATAGAACTGTTCACTGTTCTATCCCTTAATGGTGGTAGTATTTATATGACTGTATGTATTTGCTAAAATTTGCATGACTATAAAATAACTGGTGAGTTTTTCTGCATGTAAATTAAATCTTAATTTTTAAAACTTAAAAAGTATTATTGGGTGTTAGACACACCAAATCGGGACCTTGTCAGGAAAAAAAATTAAAAGAGAAAGGAAATGGAATGGGGGAAAAAAAGAAAAATGAATTGAGATGAAAAGCCAAGGAATAACCATGGATACTCAAGAATGATCACGATTAAAGTTTCCAGTGAGGAGTAGCCTGCCTACCTTTGTACCCCTACTTTGAGGCAGCCTTACAAGCCAGCAAAGGCCTTTTAAACTTGTGATTGGATCTCGAGGTGTGTACAGAGTACTTCAAAGGGATATTTCCAGGAGTGAGAGTGAGGGTGGCACTAGTACTCCAGCTTTCTCTGCTCATGTGAATACTTTCACCTGTGTAGCATTTATGCATTGCATTTCATGAGAAGTTTTATTAACAGAAAGCCATCCATGGCTCAAAAATAGTTTGAAAACTACTGACCCCATCAAATTCTCTTTTATTTTTAGAAAGATTTAGAGGTTTAGCTATGTTCCTTCACTGGTTAATATCAATACTGTCTATGGAAGAGGGATGGTAAATTCAATTATCTACAGGAGCAGAAAATCTATATAAAGCAAGTAGGCAGGGAGAATGTCGTGACAAACAGGGTCTTGATCCCCACCATTCGGGTGGGTGGCCCCAGGGACACCCAGACCTTTCTTTCCTTCCTCACCATCCCCAAAGAAGTTTGGAATCTGGATTATCATGTGAAATCTCTTGGTTTTTAAAAATTGTTGGCTTGGCGCCTGTGGCTCAAGTGGCTAAGGCGCCAGCCACATACACCTAAGGTGGCCGGTTCGAATCCAGCCCGGCCCGCCAAACAACAATGACGGCTGCAACCAAAAAAAAAAAAAAAAGAAAGAAATAATGCTATAAAAATTGTTAACCATCTCTATTTTCTAAAACATACTGTCTTGTTAAAATAGAAGTCATTTCTGTGTGGGCTGGAACTGGCCACAGGACCCTGATGCATGAGCCCTGGAGTGAACTGGACTTTCAAGCATATGCTTTGTTCTTTACAGCTAATGACCATCTCTCTCACTTGAGCTGTGAGCTTTGAAACGTCTTGAACCCCCAGAACCATCTGGACAAATACTCCTAACATAAGGCTACTGGTAGAGGTTCTGGAAATAGGATATCCCTCATTGTGTGCCTTTGCCCTTGACATGACCAAATAGCCCATCGTCTCTACCCATCATCAGACAAAGCCCTGTGCTTCGTGAGGAGCTACCTCTGGAGTGAAATGGCAAAGCTCTTGATCTCAGAGACTGCAAATTGTGTGTCTTGATATAAGTGGGCATGCAGAATAGTGTAAAAGACACATTCTTGGGGGTGAGACAACCACATGCTAGCTATATAATCTTGGGCAAAGTCCTCAAAAATCTCAAGGTCCCATATCCCTCAAGTATAAAATAAGAATGACAGTACCTGAAGAATAGATTTATTATAAAAATTAAATCATAGAATCTGTTGAGCACAGTGCCTGACCACTTAATTGTTTTTCTTGTCACTGATATCACTATTATTTTTATTATAAAATTTTATTAATACTTGAGCCAGAATCTGGGGGCTTTGTCCCTTGCTATCCAAGGAAATGTGGGCAAGTCATATAACATTAGAGTCTGCTACCTCCTCTAAAGAAATGAGAAATAAAATACCTAGCTCACAAAGCTCTTGTTCGTTCTTGTCAGTAATATTGTATCAAGGGAGAACTAGCACAGTTTGTGGCCTACAGTAGCTCTCAATAAATAATTTTTATGAATATGTCATTGTTATAGGTATGTCTTTGTCAGCCCCACTCAGCAATGTCAATGATGTACTTATGGTTTCTTTTCTGCAAGGAATCAAGCTGTTCAATCCTTTTAGGAAGTTAGGATGATGTCCAAGCACTCATTTCCCAAATAAGAGATGTGTTGGCTCCTTGCCTGGACAGCCAACCTGCAGTGGATGTTGGTGGAAGATCATGTTGGAGCATCTGTCTCTTTAATTTTGAAAGGGAGCCAGTGTTTTTCTCTACCAAGATTCTGGGACTACTAAGGAGGCCCCTGGAGACTCCTTAATCTCTTAAAGATACTAAACTGAATCCTTGCATAGATATTCAACTGAAACCTGAGGTTGGGATAAAGTCCTTTTAAACTTTTAAAGCTCTCTCTGTGGGACTGGACAAAGCTCTTAAACATTTTATGGACCCCTAGGCAGCTACTTAAAGCAATGATGGCTCCTTGAGAGCCAGGCACTGCAGGGAGCTGTGAAAACAGGGCTTGATAGATCCCATCTATTCATTTGGCACTTAATCTGTCACAGGCTCTGTCCTCTCCTGAGTCATTTCCTTACATTTCTACCTGGCTTTTCATGAAGCTACCCCTGGTCTCCCAATTGGAGTGTGGGCCCCAGAAACATGTCCAGGGTTCCAATGTCACCACAATCATGAACACACATAAGATGGCAAAATGGTGCAAAGAAATACCCTATCTATCTTTGATGTTCATTTTTACTATCATTCATTCATTATGTATATTATTATTATGTCTTCTGCTTATTGATGAGGAACCTCAAGCATAGAAAAGTTAAGTGACTTTTCAGAAAGTCACTATTTGAGAAAGTGGCAGGACTAAGTTTTGACTCCTACCTGTCTGATATCAAAACCAAGGCTTAAGCTACACAATAAGTCAACACCCCTTCAGATATGTCTTAGTCAATTTTTGGCACTGAGTCATCCAAGAGCATGGCACTGGCAACCGACAAGGGCCTCCATTCTCCATCATCCGCTGCGGAAGGCAGAGAGCCAAGTGGGCTCACAAGACAGAGAGAGTGTGAGTGCTGATCTTGTCCTCTTGTCACAACCCACTCTGTGATAACTAACCTACTCCTTGTGATAATGGCATTAATGTAGTAGTAGAGGCTGAGCCTTCATGATGTAATCACCTCTTATAGGTCCCTGTTGTCCACACTGCTGCATTGAGGATTAAGTTTCCAGCTCCTGAACTTTGCAGGAGTTATCCAAACCATAGCAATATGCCAGGAGGATTTTTTTTTCTTTTTGGCAGCATGGGTGTAGCTTATCACAGTTACCTGATAATTGGGATAGAGCTTATTGCTTTGACTCCAGTCTGCAGAATCCGGTGTCTTTAATCTGGTTTAATCTCTAGGCTTTGCTTCAGGGGAAGTGGCCCACTGGCTTTCCTAGCCTCCCATTTGCTAGATTTCTTTTTCATAATTTCTGCACTCACTGTAATTGTGTTGTCCACAGTCTAATCCATAGAGGATATTAGTCTCAGGTAAATGCAATGATAGTTCTGTCTGCAATCTTATATTCATGTGTAAAAATACAAAAAAAAATTATTAATAAGGATAGGTGGTTACAAAGGCAGGAAAAAAAAAAACACATCTAACAAAAATAGGTGGGACGAGCAGAGGCCAGCTTGCTCTCGTCAACAGGAGCAGTCAGGTGAGTACCTATATGAGCCACTCGTGTGTGTATGTGTGCGTGTGATGTGTTTTGCTACAGTTGGCAGAGTCCCTTCCATCTGTCCCTGACTGTCCGTCTCTCACAGTGTCTGAGCAGTCTTAGCTGTAGTAGGACAGGAAGCCTCTGGTTGGTTTATTCATTAAATCATCAATTCTCTAAAAATAGACAGTAGAACCTTCATAATTGACCACCCACCTACTGACCCCTCCTTAAGTAGACCTAATTGTCATAGAACAGATATGGCCACATATACATATCAATACAGTAGGGTTAGATCCTTATGTTGGCCACCTCCATATGTTGACTGGTTTGTGACACCCTTGGATGGTCAACCTAAAAAGTTCTACTGCAGTGAATAGCTGCTATGATTAAAGCATTTGCCAAAAGCCAGAAATCGAGAAATATAGAGATAATTGAGTTGGGATCTCTGTCCTCAAAACATTTCTGGTCATGGTTAGCTTGATTGTGGTAAACATTCCACAATGTATATGTACATCATATCAGCATATTGTCCACCTTACTTGTCAACTACATTTCAATGAGGCTAGAAAAAGTTTCTGGTCAATTGGGGTTGATGCCAGTTTGTGCAGAATTATTATGGACAGGGCAATAAAATCGTACAGACGGGGAGACTGAAGCACAGAGAAAAGAAGATCTCTGCATGGTCACAGTCACATAGTTAAGGAAGCTGGGTGTATAATGTGAACTGAAGTCACCCTCCCATCCAGTGGCATTTCCATCACATCATGCTATCTCCTAAGAGACATTCAATATAAATCTGTTGAAAGAATGCACGGGTTTGGCGGTGGAGAGGTGCGGAGGAAGGAGAAAGAGCAGAGGGAAGTGAGGTCATCTAAGCTTTTGAAGCTGAGCTTTGTTGGCACCGAAACCCATTGCCTCAGGAAACTACTGAATATATGTCAAGAAAATGATGTGCTTTTAAAAGCAGAGGGTAGAACTCCTCTCTGCACATACACTATCTCCTAGCAGTATCTCTTCCATGTATTTTTTCAAATTGTTCACTTTTCAGAAGTGAGGATGTGCTTTTATTTGTTGCATTAATGAAAGTGCGATTTTATAGTACCCAGTCCTGCAAGGGAATTTGAGGAACTGGATAATAAACCTTTAGAGAGCTACCAACATGAAAACATGGGGAGAATGGATGAAACTGATGGAGGTTACGAGAGATAATCTTCCTAATTTCCTCTGTGCTGGGCACTTGTACATTTCCTGAATGACTCATTTGGCTCATAAAAAAAAAGAAAGAAAAAAAGAGAGCGAGAGAGAGAGAGAGATTTGGAAGGATGTCTGCATCCCAGAGCTGTGCCAGTTCCATGACCACCTCTTTTCATCTTGCAAGAAAAAAACGCCTTACACCTCATTGAGGGTGCAATGTTACTATTAAAGGAGGAACTGACAAGCCATTGAGTGAGGAACACTGAAGAGCTGGCTCGACTCCCTTGGAGTTCAAGCAAGCATTGAAAAAGAGGTGGTGGAATAAATTACTCCACATCTGTATCCTCAGACTAGAAGCATTCCGGTGATTGTGGGGGATAATTTTGCAGCACTGTGTTTTATATTTGAATTAATTGATGTCTTAATCTATTCCCTGATGCTAGACTATAGCAACACAGAACCTGAAAGAGACTTAGAGATCAACTATTCACAATCCTCGTTGTATGTGAGAGAAAACCAAGGCAACATCTAAAGAGGGGACTATCTTGTCCTTGGAAATTTAGCAAGTTAGTAGTATATCTTCACTGGTGAGCCAGTGAACTACATTTTTATTTCAAATGCAGGGATTAAGCTTTCCAATTTTTTTTTTTGTTATATTTTGCCTCCCTTTCCACAGGATTTACCACAGTTCACAACAAATAGGAAACTCTACTAAATTGTTCAAAAGATAGAAGCATCAGTATTAAAATACTTTCAAAGGAAATTTCAGTGATCACCTAACTCTCTGAATTTCCACATGATTCACGAAAGGTCTGGAAAGTAGAAATAACATGTACAGAGCCATGTGGTTAAGCAATAGTGCAGCTCCCCCTGAGAGCTGGAAGTGGTCTCCTGCTCTGAGAGCAACTGTCAGTGGATGGATAATGGTTTCTTTTGTCACACCACAAAGGCTTATATAGCATATGTTTATTTGACCATCGTTACTTCACAGAGAAATTGAGATGTTTTCAGAGATGTTTATTTGCCTCTTAAATGGTAATATTTCTTTAGAAAATTCTCTGAATATGTCAGGCAAAGGTTTCTACTAGTCAGTCTGGTTCTTTGGCATCCAACATGAAAATGCATCCAGAGTTTGGGCACATGGTATCGTAAAGATATGACAGAAGAAGAAATAAGGTTACAAGGGGTAATGTATAAATGTGGTATGTGCAGTTTGGGATATACAGGTGGAGAAACAAAGGAGAAAAAGTATGAGCTGAAAAACACATTGCGTATGAATAAACGTAAAGAATATTATGCATCTTCATCTCAGAACATAAAGAATGAGATGAATCAGATAACCTGAACCCAATTCTGGTATTCATAAAAGAAGCAAAAATCTTCTACTGAATGAAGAAATATTTAGAGACATGGTTTTGCATAGGATGGGGACAATTGGAGAGGATTGTTTTGGGAAAACAGGAGGAAAACCTGAACAGAAATACACAAAGGAATTTGCATGTGGCACTGTAGGATTAGCCAATTTCATCTGAGTGAGAGATTGTGATGGGGCTGATCATCATGGATGGCCGGCCATCTTCTCCATGGTTGCGTGATACTGGGATAGATTAAAGATTCACTGGAGATGTGCCAAGAGGCCTAGGTTCCCTATGGTATGATATGAAATAAAGAGAGAGACTGGAGTACTTTGGAGAAAAGGAAAAGATTCAGACTAGACTCAAAGCAGTCTTATTGGAGACACTGGAGAAAGAAATCTCACAGGAGAAGGACAGAAAGGCTGGCATTTAAGATCTTAGACATAGAGAAACTTGTTTTGGAAGTGGAGTGGCTCCAGTTTTCTGTGATAGAAGATGATCCTAAAATGGAGTGGGCATGAGGCTCGCTGGAATCAGGTGGTGAAGGAAAGTTAAGATAAGATAGTGTAAGGAATTACTAACAAGATGCTGAAGTGTCCATATTTAGCATATGGGTGCCCCCCCAAAGTAGTCTGGAGAGACCACTGGAGGCAGACAGGGGTGACCATGGCCCTCCAGGAGGGTTGCAAGAAGGCATCACTTGCTGTGGAGAGGCTGTTCTCCATTGTTCCATCAGCTGGCCTGTGGTGGCCTGGAGACTGCAGTCTTCACCTGGTGGAGCGACACACCTTCTGGACTGCATTGATTAGAGAGAGTGATAATGTCCAGTGTTAGTCTTTCCTCTATATTCTAAGTCCCAAGTGAGCAAAGATGGTTTATTCTCATTCCTTGTGTTTTAAACATAGCAGATACTCTAACATTGCCGTAAGTTAGTTGCAGAAATGAAAATACAAACAAGAATCATGATAAATGTAAAGTGACCTTTATTAAACTTCTTCTGTGCATCGAGTAGTCATCTAAGAATTTGCACTCATTAACTCAATTAGTATTCAACATGATCCTGAGTGAACAAATGCTAATTCTGAGCATTTTATATGAATTTACTTTACTAGAAGAAATTTTGGTATGAAATAAAGATACTGGCAAGTTGCAAGAAAAATTTTACACATACATTTTTTCTGTGTGTGTGATACACGT
Organism: Galagoides demidoff; assembly: GCA_963574575.1. Lineage (NCBI taxonomy): Eukaryota > Metazoa > Chordata > Mammalia > Primates > Galagidae > Galagoides > Galagoides demidoff. The sequence continues at coordinate 11,089 of CAUYQV010023175.1, read as the reverse complement.
ATATATTTATTATGACGTTTAGGCTTTTGTAAATAGCCTAAAAGTTTAAGCTTTTTTATAAATCTAAAAAGAGAGAAATGTATGTATATGAGAGGTGGCTTATATAAATTTTTTGTTATCTAAATATCAGAATATATCTTGACTTCTTTTTACAATGTGAAAAATAATTTGCATAATAAATTGTGACTATTGTAACTATCACCCTATTTTATTCTTCTGATTAAATGGGCATGCAAAAGTAGAGGACTCCTTTGGAGGAGTCCTTCTTGCTGAGGACGCCTTTGAGGAGTCCTTCTTGTTGGAATAACTCTAGAGTTGGTGGCAAAGCCAAGACCTCCCTTAGCTAGGCTGGGGCAGCCATTATACTTTGTCACATCTATATAAGGAGACAGCTTGGGCATTATAGGTGTGCAACTGCGTGATGAGCACATCTACCTCTTACTTATTTTGGATATGTATTTGCCCTATTTGATGAAATGAGAGACTTATTAAACTTTGATTTTCTGTAGCAACCGTGAAGAGGATAATTTGTTTTAAGCCTTATATTTTATTTATTATGGACTGTGTTTGTTCTTCAGCTCTTCTCCCCAGGTACTGACTTATTGGTGTTAGAATGGGGAAAAGTGTTGAAAAGGAGGCAACTAAAACTTGCTGTAAAATGCATTTGTTATCTGGAGCTTTGGAGTCTTCCCTTTTCTGCAAATTTGCCCTTCCCCTCCAAACATCTCCATCCTTGAAAAGTGCTTGAAATGAAAGCCAGGTCTTGCAAGTCTTGCAAAACTGCAGCATGAGCAGGTGGAGCCCCTGGGAGAGACATCTCATCCATCAGCTCCACTAGCTTTTGAAGGAAAAAGCCTGTGAATAGTCAGGATGATGAATCCCAATGCTGGCCGCATCCAGGTTTCACACACTGGAGGATGCCAATGCGTATTGTGGTAACTCTTGGCTTCAGCAGTGCAGGGATCCTTGGAGAGATCATCTCTGCTTTGTTTAATTGTACACACATTGAGAGGGTACAGACTGTGCTCTGCGTCCACAGGCAGATCACACCAATCAAATGGCAGACGGAACAAAAGTGTGAAGACGGAGCCCATGTGAGAAGCTGGATATTTTAATAAACAAATTGCTGCTTCAACAGCAGGGAAACTCAGCATTAAAGATCTTTATGCTGCCCTTTGTCCTCTCCTCTGCCTGTGGCCCAGGTCAACCCACTGAATGAACTGGAAAAATTAATTAAACACCTGCTATATGGCAGGAACTGGGTTTACTGCTCAGGCTAAGCCATGAGCAAAAGAAGTGCACACCAGGGTTGGAATATACGAAGAAAAATTTAGAATCCAGTGCAGTGAGTGCTATGAGACCCCTGAACTGGGCAGCCAAAGAAACACGACTGAGTGAATACCACCTGCCTGCCTCTAGCTGTGTACTTGTCCATCTGGCTGCTAGATTTCACTCCTGCCTGCATTTATTTCCTAGGGTTAATGTAACAATGGACCCCAAACAGGGTGACTTAAAAAACAAAAATGCTTATATCACATTTCTAGAGGTCAGAAGTCTGAAATCAAGGTGTTGGTAAGGCCATGTTCCCTCTGGTGGGTTCGAGGAGGAATCCTTCCTGGCCTATTCCTACTTCTGATGGATCCAGGCGTACACTGGCTTGTAGCCGGGGAACTCTAATTCTCTGCCAGCATCTTCAAATAGCCTCCTTCTCGGTGTGTAGACCTTTGTGTGTGTCTTCTCCTCTTAAAAGGACAACAATCCCCACTTGAATCCAGTGTGAACTCATCTTCACTTAATTACATCTATAAAAATTCTATCTCCAAATAAGGTCAGATTTCTGAATCCAAGGGTAAAATTTGAGAATATATTTTGGGGGAACACAATTCAACGTGTTACACAGCCTAAGACTTTTGTATGTTTTCTGGCTTTGTACGATTGTCATGTCCCAGTCTTGGCTAAGTGTTTGGCTTGATGTTCAATTAATCTGGCTTGATGCTCAACCTGAAATATTTGATACCTGCCTGTCAGTTACCTGTGTCTCGTTGTACCTGGGGATGCTTTGTGTGAAAGACCTATTTCAGTTGCAAAGGTGATCAGTGGCTCACATGAGGCCGAGGCCCTCGTCAGGCTCTTCACAGACCCTGGGTGCAGACCAGACATTAGCTAGGCTTGTCGAAGGAACGGAATGAGGGAAACTGGAAACTTCACGTGGGCTTAACAAACAATATATAGCAAGAAGCAGTCCCCTGAGGAAGGGGCCTTGTGAAGCAATTTGGTCACTAGTCCCCTTGAAGGTTCCCCTAAAGGCCCATAGCACATAATGTCTTGTAAACTCCTGATTATTCCCAAACTCCCCCAATTATCTGGGAGCCAACACTCTCCATTTGGTGGAGATGGCAATCCACTCACTGTGACAACAAAATCTCCAAATGTTAGTTACTATGGTGATGCAGGGAAGAAAACAACATGTTCACCTAATACACCAAGCCGAAGCTGATCAGAACATGGGGTTTCTTTTATTATTGTTCATTTTCACATGCCCTTTAATTTCCCAAGCTGATGGATGTGAAAAGTCTTCTCCAAGATCTTAGCAAGTGCCCAAGAACTAGCAATCTGTTTTCAGATCCCACCTCTGAATCGACGCCGTAAAACCTCAGATCAGAACCTTTATCACTTGATAAAAGATACGTAGTTCTATCTAGCATCAGACTAGAGCTCACAGTAAAGGGTTACAGCACTGGGCACATAGAACTCTTCTTTCTCTTTCTTTCTCGCCACTTCTCTTTTTTCTATCTTTTTCTCTCTTCCTCATTCTTAATCTCCTTCCCCTCAAACTTTAGGCTTCTATAAAGCATATGGGTTCCCTATGTCTGAAGCCACAACACTGATTGCACCTATATTCCTTAGAAACTTACCTTCTCCAAGGAGGGCTTCTTTCTATGTATTTCCACAGTACTAACTGGCTTTTCTTTACAGGAAATATTTAACCAGATGCTAAAAGAATAAATATTTTCTCTATCTCATTATCCTGAGACGGCAAGCTGGGTAGAATTATAAGGGCTTAATTTGCAGGCTTTAATCATTTTACCTTTCCACGTGTATACCATCTTCCCTATAAAGGGTTGTCACTTCTTGTGTAAAAAGAAAGAGACTTTTAAGGCTCTCTTTGGAATTTCCTAGTATTCTGACAATTTGAGAGTTAAATGTTTAGAAAACAAGATTTCATCAATTCCCCTTTAAACAAATCTGGAATATGAATAAAAAACAAAAAAAATTTGACTTAAGCATATTTTTTTTTCTTTTTTAGCTGAGCTTGGAAAACTGGCATCCCTTAGAGTCATATTAGCAGGAACAAACAGCCTTCATAGTTTGGCTGCATTCTGGGTTTTATTTCATCCTGCCTGTGATACTTACTAGTGAGATACATTGGAACATGTGTCAGTAACCTAACCTCTATTTGGGTATAGCAAGTTTCATATAATAAGGAGGTTCTGTTACCAGAAGAGTTAATATGTGTCCCCACAGGGAGGTAGAATGGTGAAGGGTGGGTGTTCTGACTACACATTAGAATCATGTTGAGGGTGGGAGAGGCTTTTTAAACACACTGATCTCCTTGGGCCACCCACAGAGATTCTGGCTAAATTGGTCAGGGCGGGATGCAGAAGTGGGGATTATTTTAAAACTTTCCAAGTGGTTTTCATGTGCAGCTAAGAGACACTGTTATAGCACAAAATGTATTTCCGACTTTAACAGGTGGATGATTCTGACTCAGTAGGTAGACCGGGGGAAGGCCTTGATGATTTCATTTCCATTCAACTGCCAGATGGTGTTCATGCTGGAGGTCCTGAGGACCATGCTTGGAGTAACAAGAGTGCAATAAAATTAGCATTACCTTGAAAACTGGACAAAACTAAGTCTGAGAATCAATTTTCTGTTTGGGTTTGTTCGTATGATTAAAATGAACTGGACTTTAATCCTGTCATCTGTAAAGTGAAAATAAAACATGTTGCCCGTCAGGGTTAATGTATGAAAGTAAAGGGCAAAGGGCCTGGCTCTCAATAGCTAAATAAAGGTTGCTTCATTTAACTTTGCTCTTCTCCACCTTCCCAAGCAAAGGGGCAAGGGCTGTTGTCTAGCTTGTGGTTGCTATGGGAACATTATTCTTTGGAGAAAGGAGATCGGGAACTACCAGTAATTAAGCTGGATTAATGGCTATCAACATAGAAGTCTGGAAAAATGAAACAAAAGAACCCTGAGGTCACAGTTTTACATAGAACTCTTTGCATGTTTGATATAAAATCAACTGAGAGGCCCTTTGCCATCCTCTCATCTAGAATGTCCTCTTTCCTCTCCATTATAAATCAGAAGCTCTAGATCCCTAGTTCTAGAAGAAAATCATCCTTTAAAAGCAGGGAAAGGATGCTAGGTACGTATTTTAAATGGTGTGGAATAAACAAGCATATGGGTTACAATAGTGGGTCCGGCCAGGGAGATATGGTACATTAACATGGAAAAGATGCTTGAGGTCAGAGGTTTAACACCAGGTAGAATCTGGAAAATTACCAATTTTTTCAGGGACACCCTGAAGGATTTGGGAACATTGTCTACACATAGCATGTTCTTCTTACCCACTCAGGGTAAGAAGAATGGAAACAGAACAAAAGGAGAGGAAAGAATGTCATTATTTTCGTGTTACTGATGGCTGACTGTGCGCAGGACAATGTACTCCATGGGGGAGATACATGGTCCACCAGACACGGATCTGTCCTGCTCAAGGGACATTTTCATCCCCCACTACGAACTTCCATCCTACCACAGAGACAGAGAATAACCAGTGATTAATTAAAATCATGTCAAATGTCTGAAGGAAAAACTTAGAGTGCAATGAGAATAAATAACAGGGGAATCTGACCACTTAGCTGAGGTCAATAATGTCTAACCTTGGAAATGACTACAGAATGCTGTATGTTTTATGCAAACTCTCTGAAGTGGGGTGGAGGGAAGGTGAAGTGGACGGTATACCACCTTCATCCTGCCTGTGACACTTACTAGTGAGATACATTGGAAAGTTATATGTTTCCTCTATTATAAAAGGAAGGTAATTCTGTGTGATTTCAAGGATTGCGTCTGTGCTAAATAAGACAATACATTGTTAACAGCACAGTGCTTGGTGTTTTAAAGCTCAAAAGTGGTAGATCTTGAGTCCTTTGATTTTCAGTTGCATTTATGGAGTTTCCACTAAGTCTGTTGCAGAAGCAGTAACCACTGACTAAATGCCCATCACCTTTCAGTCCCTTGTGGAAAAGCACAAGGTCGGTTCCAGCTGTGAGAAGACTGACCGTATAGCACTTCTGCATGGATCTGCTACACCTCTTCCCTCTGTGGTAACCAGGTGGCCACATGCTGGGATATCAGAGAATTCTCTTGGGCCCCTGTGGGGCACAGAATGATTCCCCCTTCCTGAACTTCATTCAACAAGTAGCTTCAATAATGAGTAAATCTTGTTTAAATAAGTCATTCTACAGGGGTGGATTTCATACCTCAGAAAAAGCCAGCATATTGTTTGATAAAAGAATGCCAGACACAAAGGACTCTTCATACATTATTACTTAAAATAAGTTTTAGGAACCTATTGCATTTATACAAAGTAAGATAACTGACTGAAGAAAAAGGATGGTTAAGCTCACTTTAAGGAAGATAACAGCAAGGCCTGAGAAATACAATCCTTTGCTTGCTGCTTGCTGTATGTGTGATAGATCAAACACAGGAAATGCCAGAAGGGAGGGAGCCCAATTCATAATTGCTAAGTCATGGAAGAAGTCCAAGTGCCCACTGACCCATGAGTGGATCAATAAATTGTGGTATATATATACCATGGAATATTATGCAGACTTTAAGAAAGATAGAGACTTTACCTCTTACATGCTTACATGGATGGAGCTAGAACATATTCTTCTTAGTAAAGTATCTCAAGAATGGAAGAAAAAGTATCCAATGTATTCAGTCTTACTGTGAAACCAATTTATAGCTTTCTTATGAAAGCTACAACCCAATTATAGCCCAAGAAGAAGGGGAAAGGGGAGAGGAAGAGTACGAGAGGGAGGAGGATGGTGGAGGGAGTGTAATTGGTGGGACCACACCTACGGTGCATCTTACAAGGGTACATGTGAACTTTACTAGGTGTAGAATATAGATGTCTTTTTTTTTTTTAATTTTATTGAATGGTAACTATGTAAGAATATAGATGTCTTAACACAATAACTAAGAACATGCCATGAAGGTCAACATGCTATGTTGACCAGTTTGATGAAAGCATTTCAAATTTTATGTAAAACCAGCACATTGTACCTCATGATTGCATTAATGTACACAGCTATGATTTAATTAAAAATAAAAAAAATAAAAACACTGGTAGTAAATATACATGCACACAAATCATTGACATAAAAAACAAAGTATGAAATTTGCTTTCTTGGTTTTATGTATACATAGATTTGAGAGAATAAAAAAATCATGTTTTACTCAAATGTCATTGTAATTTTAGTGATATTTATGTTGCTTTACATACAATTATGCTAAAATATATAAAAATAATAAGATGGCATAGTATACATAAATACTTTTCTTGTATCATATGGAAAGCATAAGACACTGTGAATGTTTCAACTTAAATGCAATATATTATTAACTATATGGCTGCATAGAAATAGTTCCATTTACATTTTAAAGTGACAAATATCAGACATAATAATGTTGTAATGATATACCAGAAGATTTTTCATGATGAGCAACCAAAAAGTTCTATTTATGGCTCTGATCAGTGTCATTGTAACTTTCTTATTTAAGCTACAGAACAGCATAAAAGGTTTCATATATGAATATTTTTATATTGATTCATTAAATAAAGCTAGAGATATTAGAAATAATAAGCAAAAAGAGAAGAAAATCTTTATCCTATATTAATGATTGAATATAATAATAGAATTTCGGGAATGGAAAAAAGTAAAATATATAACTATTGATTATCTGTTTAATAATAATGCCCTAAAATATAAATTATAAATTTGCTTTAAAAATGTCAATACATAATGTTTTGAACAATGCACTGTTTCTCCTTCTGAAATAAGGAAATTGATATTATGCAATGTTAGATAACAGTAAATTTTATGAATGTTATGTTTGGAGTAAAATTTAACTATACTAAAATCTCAGCTATTACCTGCTCTGATTTTTCATTTTGTACATCAACTTGAGTGGTCATAAGGTTCCCAGATTAAGTATTATCTGTGAGGATGTTTCCAGATGAGATTAGCATTTGAACTGATGGGCTCAGTGAAGAAGGGTACTCCCCCAAATGTGGATGCTCATCACCTAATTCATTGAGGTTCTAAATAGAATAAAAGATGGAGCAAGTGGGAATTTACCTCTCATTTTAGCTTCTGCACTTGGATTTTTAGCATTGATTCACAGTTTACTTGGGTCTCCATCTTCCACATGGCAGATCATAGAATGAACCAAAGCCATGCCACCACATCCAGAGCCACTGCAGAGTTGCTTGAAACTATTACTTTGTTTTTTACCAACTTCCTTTCTTTTCTTCTTTTCTTTTCCTTCTTCCTTTCCTTTCCTTTCCTTTCTTTTTTCCTTTCTCCTTCCTTCCTTCCTTCCTCCCTCCCTCCCTCCCTCCCTTCCTTCCTTCCTTCCTTCCTTTCTCTTTCTCTTTTTCTTGTTCTCTTGCTTTCTTTTCTCTCTCTCTCTTTCTCATGTAGCACAAATTGAAATTTTAAATTCTCACATTCAGGTGGGCACAGTGGCTCAAGCCTGTAATCCCAGCACTCTGGGAGGCTGGGGCAGGTAGATTGCTTGAACTGAGGTGTTCGAGACTAGCCTGAACAAGAGTGAGACCCTGTCTCTAAACAATATCTGGATGTTGTGGTCTCCTGTAGTCCCAGCTACTCAGGAGGCTGATGCAAGAGAATCACCTGAGCAAAAGAGGTTGTGGTTGCTGTGAGTTATGACGCCATGGCATTCAACCCAAGGGTAACTGAGTGAGACCTTGTCTCCAAAAATAAATAAATAAATTCTCACATTCATATTATGTTTATTATTTGTCTCAACCAGACTGTGTTTCTTTCAGATGGGACATACTTGGCTAACAGATGGAAGCCATAATATTTTCCATTATTTATTTATTTACTTTTTGTGGAGGTAAGTGAAGCAGAATGTCATAGTCTGACTTATACAGGATTTTCCTCCAAGTAGTCTATGTTCCCTTTGCCATCAAATAACAGACAGATATACTAAAGTTAACTTTAACTATCTTCTCAAGTGTGATTTGTGGACTCATTTTTAGTGGCTAATTTTATTTTACTTAATTAATGATTTATTTCAAACTAATGTGAGGGTGTAATTTTTTTCATGTTTATTTTATTTTTTATTAAATCATAAACACATAGATCATATATACATTAATGCATTTATGAGGTACAATGTGCTGATTTCATATATAATTAGGAATGCTTAGATCACACTGGTTAATATATACCTCATCTCATTTACTTAGTTATTGTGTTAAGACATTTATACTCTATACTAATAAATCCGACATGCACCCTTGCATTATGCACCACTGGTGTGATTCCAATGTATAAATTTTTATATTGTATTGTTCTCACGTCCATGGGTAAGTTCCAGGTGTAAAAGAACCCCTCACCCAGGGGGTGTGATATCCACCCACACATTGTACCCAGTAGGTGAGATCCTGCCACATACCCTTTCGTCTTCTGCCAATCATCCTCTCCCCTTACCCCTTCTCTGTCCCTCCTCCCTTTGCCCCAGTACTAGACTATATTTGTGTTTTATTGTTCTTGTCAGCATGTAATTGTTTATATATTGGTTCATGTTAGTATTGAGTACATTGAATCTTTGTATTTTAATTAAAGTTAAAAGAGTTCTATGCTTATGTTTTTTAATGGGAAAGAACAATGACAAGAATACAAGGATTCTGGAGCAGTTTAATATGAAAAATCTATCATCATTCTGCCACTTATGCTGAAAACATTTGATTGCACTATTTTTTTAAATAAATAAATGGTAGTTCATGTTTTTTTTGCCTAAAACTAATTGTGTTATTTACAAAAGTAGAGGATAAAAATGAAATTTATAAGATAATGCTTTTAAAAATCAACTTTTGAAATACTAATGTCAATTATCAATCATTGGGCTACTTTAGGTCTTCTTACAGAAAATGATCTAATTCTTTTCACTAAGCTCATAAACTGGACTGGAGTTTTGTGGTGGAGGGTGCACTGTTGTTCATCTGTAAGGAAATATTCTCCACATCATATCATGATATCGCATAATTTGTCTTCCTTCCTTTTGCTATGATGGATAGAGAGGGCATTTTTATACTTCTTAGCTCCTGAGAACAGGAAATATATACTCTGGATACCATGGAAATATTGTACTTTGTAATTTAATTAATTAATTTATTAATTAATTAATTAATTAATTTATTTATTTATCTAGACAGAGTCTCACTTTGTCACCCTTGGTAGAGTGCTGTGGTGTCATAGCTCACATCAACCTCCAACTTTTGTCCTCAAGCAATCCTCTTGCCTCAGCCTCCTGAGTAGCTGGGACTACAGGTGCCTGCCACAACACCTGGCTATTTGTAGAGATGGGGTCCTATTCTTGCTCAGGCTGGTCTTGAACCTATGAGCTCAGACAATCCATCTGTCTCACCCAGCCTCCCCTCTTAAGCTTCATATATGAGATTTCAGCCCCTAAGATTGTAAGCCAAATAAACTTATTTTCTTTATAAGCTACTCAGTCTCAGGTATTTTGTTGTAGGAACACTAACGGATCTAAGACAGCAGGAATACATAGGTGCCTGGTCTCGAACCTGTGAGCTCAGGGGATCTGCCTGCCTCGGCCTCCCGAGTGCTGGGATTACAGGCATAAGGCACTTGACCCAGATGACTTTGTAATTTTAGATGAAGAGCACAAAGTTTTTCATCGTTCTTTCTCACTTAGTTCTGAATTTCACATCATGATGAGTACTTTATCATTTTCCAGGAAAACAAATTAATTTCGACAGGGTCATGTTCTTGAAAATTGCCCAATATGTAATTGCATTAATGTTACTAATATCAATATGTACCTAACAATCACTATCCATTAGACTTATATTATCAGATGTATTTGAGCTGAACCCGAATGTGGTTTCTAGTTCAGTTTTAAAACATTAGTCCCTTTCTCTCTCCAATTATTCAGTGAACTAGTTTTAAATCACATGATTGTGAAAAAAATTGTGAGGGACATCATTACTGTATTCACTATTTTCATTACCGCTTAATTGTTCCTGAGGTAATCACATAGCACTATGTGAATTTATTATCTACTTGAGAAAAGAACATGGTCTGTGAAGGGAACATACTTCACATATTAGCAGGCAACGTTTTATGTAAGATCTCAATAAGCTATTGCTTATTTCTAAGTAAATATTGGTAAAAATGATAAATGTTAATCAAAGACATTTTAGGGATTTGTCTTTATAAGACTGTCTCAAAATATATCCCATTTGTATTTGATTTCATTAGAATTCTTTAAATTCTGGTTCTTTCATTCTAAATAACCTAATTGTGGAAGTACAGCTAGTTAATAAGCCATAAATCAGCTGGTAAACCATCATGTCTGCCTACAGAATACTCTATTCCTATTACTTCAACAGCTCTACATAGATCCAAATAATGCCGCCAACTCTAATTCCTACATCTCCTTTGATATCTCATTTTTCTTTAATGCCTGCTTTCGTGTCAGGGACAAGTTATTTATCCTTCCTTCTACCTTTACTGGCAAGTTTATACATTTATTTGTACTGAAATTATTTTAGTAAGAATTTTCTAGGCTCGGTGCCTGTGGCTCAATCGGCCAAGGCGCCAGCCACGTACACCTAAGGTGGTGGGTTCAAATCCCCAGCCCGGGCCTGCCAAACAACAATGATGGCTGCAACCAAAAAATGGCCGGGCGTTGTGGTGGGCGCCTGTGGTCCCAGCTACTTGGGAGGCGGAGGCAGGAGACTCGCTTG
>CAUYQV010023171.1:0-12805 GCA_963574575.1 Galagoides demidoff | reverse complement strand
TGGGCTCAAGCGAGTCTCCTGCCTCTGCCTCCCAAGTAGCTGGGACCACAGGCGCCCACCACAACGCCCGGCCATTTTTTGGTTGCAGCCATCATTGTTGTTTGGCGGGCCCGGGCTGGGGATTCGAACCCACCACCTTAGGTGTACATGGCTGGTGCCTTAGCCTATTGAGCCACAGGCGCCGAGCCTGCCAAAAGTCTTAATATCCCTTTGGTAGGTGCCATGAATTGCCAAGGGTCTCACTTTAAGTGATGTTACCCCCTTGGTAGGCACCTATGATGGCCAAAGGCTACGTTGTCCCTTGGTCAGTCTGGGTGGATAAGAGTCCCTTTTCCCTCCCTATAATGCCCTCCTGCCATATTGCCAAAGGTTACACTTACTCAGAGTGATATTACCCTTCAGTCCATGTCTGCTATCCTGCGGACTATGCTAGAATGTCGGTGCCATCACCAAGGAAGCAGGCCAGACAATGGATTGTAAGCTTGAAGCTTGCAGGAGGTGGGCCTTTCCATATGTGTCAGGGAAAAGGCCCCAAGCAACCTTCACGGCTGCTATTTATTGGGAACATAAGCCCCTCCCCAAGCCCCGCCCCCTTCACTGGAGTTCCACAGCTGATCCATTTCCAACTGCCAAAGTCTGATCGTTAAAGTCCAGTAACTGCCACTATCTCTGCAAGTCTGCTGTCCGGGTCCTACACATCTTGCTGCATAGGTTGCTACACAGGTTGTAAAATACTGCATTTCCCTGAAAATAAGCAAGATTTCTATGCATTTCTTAAATATAAGCCCTACCCCGATAATAAGACCTAGTGATGGGCGTGGCTATGCAGTGTATCTGCATAGCCATGCCATGCATTTCAGTGTGGAGCAGTAAGGAAGACTGGAATACCTTTTATCTGCCACAGCTCCTTTCTCCAAGCCATTCGCACTTGCTCGGGTGCATGTGTGGTAACTGTGGTCGGAGGCATCCTATTGTGCACATGCCAACAGCTAGGGGAAAGGAGTTCACGCATCACTGGGGCCAGCCCTACCAACAAGGTAGGCTCCCCTGTCAGGTTCCAGAAGAAGATGACTTAACTGTATTTGAATAAATGGAGATTGTTGTATTATACTTAATAAAAATAAGACACCCCCTGAAAATAAGCCCTAGTGTGTCTTCTTGAGAAAAAATAAATATAAGACAGTGTCTTATTTTCAGGGAAACACGGTAGATCACTACATCACTACGTATGTTGTTACATAAGCTGCTATACATCCTGTTACATAGGTTGCTACATATTCTGTTACATAGATTGCTACACCAGCCTCCTGAGTAGCTGGAACTACAGCTGTCTGCCACTACATCCAGCTAATTTTTCTATTTTTTACTAGAAATGGCATCTCATTCTTGGTCAGGCTTGTCTGGAACTCCTTAGCTCAAGCAAACTCACCTTGGCCTATACATGTGCGTTAGCTGCCAGACCAGCCAGGTTTCCTTTCAAAGGACAAAAGCAAAGCCCATGTGAGGAAGCCAATCAAACATCATTGTGTAAAACAGGCAACAATTTCCCCTTCTGATTCACTTCTACCCTGACCTTTTGGTATATATTGTATCACATCTATGTATACTTGTGACCTTTTGGTATATATTGTATCACATCTATGTATACCTGTGTGGGTATGTATACAACTATATATGCACATATACATACATATGTGTTTATACAGGGTGGCCATAAAGTTTATGTGCAATTTTAAAAATGCACATGAACTTTATGGCCACCCAATATATTCACATCTTTAGGGTTTTTTGACATAACTTTAAAAAATGAAACTATATAAGCTTGCTTTTTCCACTTGTATTTCATTCAAATTCCTCCAGGTAAATACATCCATATTTAACTTATTTTTTTTTTAATAATTGCATATCTGCAGTTTGGATACTCCATATTTTACTTCCATATCCCCCTATTATAAGTATCCGAGTGGTTTCTGGTATTTTGTCTTTTGCCACTTCAAATAATATTGCATAAAAGATTTGTGCGTCTACATTCATATTTATTCATACTTTTAGTTTAGCAGAAGAGATTTCCAAAACTAGGATTTCTGGGTTCACCTGAGGATTTTAGACATTGCCGGAGAGAAAGCGTCAGTGCCTTAGCAGAACACACGGCTTTTTCCTCTTTGTTGGGAAAGAAGCCTGGAAAAATAATGTCTCTTTCTATAATGTCCCTTTCTCTTCCTTCCGCACACCATTATTCTCCTGCAGTGGAGTGGGCAGGGATAATAAATCCTTTGTAGTTCAGCGAGGAATAAGAATTACCAGTTCGCTGGGTTATTAGAGGATACAAGAGAAGCCCAAATTAAACAACCACATATTCCTCTGCTGAGCCCTTTGTTGCATTATTTTCTCCGTCATGAAAAGGCAGATAAGTGAGGAAGAGGAGGCAGACAGGAAGAGCTGTGCATTGCCGGCTTCAGTAGGCAAATACTCAAATGACAGCACCTGAAAAGCCGTTAGCTTATCCCTCATTTAGGGTCTGAATAAGCCTTTCTTCTCTGCAGATTGGAAGAAAAAGGGAGCCAGATGAATTCGAGAGATGAGGTCACAGGAAAGTCCTTCATCATTAATTCTGAGTTTTTCTGCTCTGGAGACTCATCAAAGCTTAAGGCTGGACCTTGTGTCTTCTGATCTGTCTTCCCCATTGTTTCTGGTCCCATCTTTTTCCTGGTTTCTACTAATCCGTCCCTACCTCTTTAACACAGTTGTGTTGAGTTACTGCTTTCTTTTCTCCCTGCCTTCAAAAGAACGAGGCTGTCCATGTGCTATAAGTTAGGGGACCCTGGGGACAAGGAAGAAAGACACAGACCCTGGCCTCAAAGAGCTTACATATAAGAGGTAAGAAAAATTAGTGGACTTGCATTTGTAAAGGAATGGCAGAAATGCATGTGGGTCCTAAGAGAATATGGACCACTGTGGTTATGCACCCAAGCAGCAACAGCCTGGGAGTGGGGCAGTGAGCAGAGGCTGGGAAGATCAAACTGTGACTTTACGATTGAGTAGAATTTTGGCCCAGGGTGGTGGCTCACATCTGTAACCTCAGAGCTTAGGAAGGCTGATGGAGGAGGAAAGCTGAGGCCAGGAGTTCAAGACCAGCCTGGGCAACACAGCAAGACTCCATCCCTACAAAAAATAAAGTATAAAAATAGCCAGGCATGGTGGTGCACGCCTCTGCTCCCAGCTACCTGGAAGGCTGAGGTGGGTGGAGGAGGGTGAGGTTACGGTGGACTATGAGGGTGCCTCTGCACTCTGGCCTGGTGACAGAGTGAGGCCCTGTCTTCACAAAACATAACAGAAAGGCCTACACTATTGGCAGATGTAGGTGTGAAGTGAAAGAGGCTATTTCTGAAGCAGAGGTTCATCCTGCTGAGTCACAGAGACCTGTGAGGTTTCTGACAAGTTTAAGGGTCATGTGGGAACTTTGGAGGTGGAGGGAGCCCTGCTGTGGCAGGAACTCCATGAAGGTGGTGGAGGCAGTGGCAGTGCCGGTGGTTATGAAGGACAGACGTGGACACAAGGGACATGGAGGCAACAAGCACGGCACATACAGAACCAGTTGTAGAAGCAGAGGGGATGGTGACCCAGGACGTGGGACCCAGGGTAGAGGGTGTGGCAGTTTACAACAAAGAAGAAAATCTTGGTGGTGTTAACTACAGTGGTGCTGAGACTTGTGTTAATTTTGGAAATTATAGTGGACAGCAGCAATCAAATTTTAGAGCCATGAAGGGGAGGACAGTTTTGGTGGGAGGAGCTCTGGCCCTGTCTCTGGTGGTGGTTTGGATATAAGTAGTGGACATGACAATAGTAGGCTCTTAGCAGGGCGGGAAATGAGTTGTCAGAAAAGCTGGAGATGAGTTTCAGGTGGTCATCCCTAATGTTAGGAAATGTTAGGTGTTAGAGGAACTCTGATCACTCATATCCAGAAAAGTTACTGCAGCTTAAGCAGGAAACCCTTCTTCAGAACTGTCACACCCACGGTTTGCAAAGGATACAACTAATGATAAATGCAGCCCAGTGTCGATTAGCTGTACATTCCTGAGGGCTTTTTCTTTCTATGGCATCACATAGATCGTCTGTACGTTGTGGCCATGTTATGAGGAATAAAAAATTAAGAAATTAAATTTTTTTAAAGTGACGCAATGATTTTTAAATGTCAATACTTATAATACCCTGGAAATCACAGCCTTTTCAATTACTTAAAATAATGAAAAAATTCTGAATATCAACATAAAAAGGTTAAAAAAAGGTATATGACATAAAATTCTTTTAGAGGTATGTGAGCAACGAACCCGTGAAGACCACAGATAGAGAGGCAGGAACACGGGCTTTGGAGAGGGAAGGCCCAGGGAGATTTCCCAGCCCTGTATCCTTTGGCAAGTTGCTTGACCTTGTAGTTCAGTTTGCATTTATAATAAATTTAATGTATTTAATAATATCACACACTTCACGGGAGGATTAAGCTGGATATAAGGAGGATTTAACCATACAAAATAGAGGCTGGGCACTGTGACTCACGACTATAATCCCAGCACTTTGGGAGGCCAAGGCTGGTGGATTGCTTGAGCTCAGGAGTTCGAGACCGGCCTGAGCAAGAGTGAGACCCCTCATCTATTAAAAAAATAGAAAAATTAGCTGGGCATGGTAGCCCCTGTAGTCCCAGCTACTCAGAAGGCTGAGGCAGGCAGATGGTTTAAACCCAGGAGTTCAAGGCTGCAGTGAGCTGTGAAGAGGACACTGCACTCTAGTTGGGGTGACAGAGTGGGATTCTGTCTCAAAATAAACAGACACACACACACACAAAAACATAAAAGAGCCTGAGGTATGGAAATTACTCAATAAATACTACTTCCTTCCTCTGGGTATCGATCCAGGAGGAAGGTCTTGGTGCAGCCACCTATAGTTATTTTTAGCACCCTTTGCAACAGTCACTAGGACCTTGGATCCAGGGTCAACAAGGCCAACGAGGTCCCTAGGACTGGGCAGTTGGAGGCAGGTTGCCTGCTTGAATCCTCTCTTTCCTCACTGTGTAATCATTGGTGACTCATTTAATGTGTCTCAGTTTGGTGACCTATAAAACAGAGGTAGTGACAGTGCCCTGAAAGTTGTGCGCTGAGCTGTGAAGGAGGGGGCACCATGGCGGACACATGGTGGGAACTCAGGAGATGTTAGTAATTAAAGTCATTCCTCATAAAAACCTATGTCTGATGTGGGGAGCATTTGTCTGGCTCTTAGAGGTAGAGAAACTGAGGTTCTGAGAGGTTAAGTAAACTGTGTAATGAAATAAACAGCAGGGTGAAGGTGTGACTTTGTGTCCTGTGCCATCTGGTTTCAAGGCTGTGCTGTCCCTGCAAAGCTGAGCCAGCTGTGTCAGACTTTCCTTCTCTAGGACGTTTCCCATTACAGGGTTTTATTGGTGGGAGATGTTCCTAAAAGTTTTTAGTGGAAGACTTAGAAGCCTCCAGAGCCTTTGATTAGCTCCTGTCCCTGTGGGTAGCACAGAGCACCCTCAAACCACCACACACACCGTCCAATAGGAACTCAGATGAGGCCCAGGAGACAGACAGTGCACAGAGATAAAGATGCTTTAGGCTGAATAGAATATAAACTAGTTTTTGTTGTTTAAAGTGTCGAGGATTTGTGGTGTTCCCAGCCCTTTCTTAGTGATGAGGCTCTTCACAGTTTGCAGAGCCCCACCCGTGGACCCAGACCCCCCAGCAGCAGCACAGTCCTGAGGTACAGGCAACTACTTAGCTATGGGGCCAGAGGGCCCAGGAGGGACGAGCAGGCCTCCTGTATCCAAGAAAGGGGAGAAGAGGACTTAGGCCTGAATACAGATCTGGAAGTCTCAGGTGGGAGAGCCAGACAGAGGGGACCAGGACCTGTGGCAGGAAGGGATTCGGCAAGGAGGCAGGAGGGTACAGCCTGTGCTGGCAAGGTCTCTCCTTCTTCACTCCGATGCCTGGGCTGGGGCTGGCAAATACTCAGTGATTCCTTGTTGGCTGATTGAATGGAAAAATCATGCATCTGCTGCTAGAATTTCTGACTCAGTCAGTCTGGCACAAAGCTGGGCATGGGTATGGCAAAGCCTATCTACCAGGTGCCACTGGACTAAATGAATGACCTGAATCAGCACAGATGAAAATTTTTTTTGAGACAGAGTTTCACTCTGTTGCCTGCCTGGAGTGCTGTGGTGTCATAGTTCACAGCAACCTCAAACTCCTGAGCTTGAGCGACCCTCTGGCCTCAGCCTCTTGAATATCTGGAACTACTGACACCTGCCGTAACATACTGGCTATTTTTTTTTTTTTCTATTTTTGGTAAGGACAGAGTCTGGCTTTTACTCAGGCTGGGCCTGAGGTCAAGGGATCCTCCTGCCCAGGCCTCCCAGAGTGCTAGGATTACAGGTGTGAGCCATCTACCTGGCCTAGAAATTTTTAATTTGGCTCGGCACCTGTGGCTCAAGTGGCTAAGGCACCGCCACATACACCTAAGGTGGCAGGTTTGAATCTAGCCTGGGCCCACCAAAAAACAATGATGGCTGCAACCAAACAAATAGCCGGGTGTTGTGGTCCCAGCTACTTGGAAGGCTGAGGCAGAAGACTCGCTTGAGCCCACGAGTTGGAAGTTGCCATGAGCTGTGATGCCACAGCACTCCACCCAGGGGGATAGCTTGAGGCTCTGTCTCAAAAAAAAAGAGAAATTTTTAATTTGTAGTTTTCTGTGGTTGAGAAGTCCTACTTCTTAAAGGTACCTTGGATGAATGAAGTTACAGTGATATTTTCCTTTTTTTTTTTTTTTGATATTTTCCTTTTTTATGGAGGGTGCTGGTGGGAATGTAAACTACCAAAGATTGGTTTAAAAATAAGTCTGGTAAGTGTAGTAAAACATTAATGGCAGACTCTAGTTGACAGATATACAGGTGAGTATTTCTAAAAATTTAGATGTATTTTTGAAATTTTTCTTGATAAAATATTGGGGAAAAAATTAGGTTGACCCAAGGGTAAAATACATTTATTGAATCTTTGTGAGAAATTGATAAAAACCCGAGTGTCATTTATTCCAGCATTTAACAAGGAGGCAGAGAAGAGCAGGACAGCCTTACTGGTTAGAAGGGTACGTGTACCTGACACTCTCCACTGGTTCTGTTCTCAACAGTGGCTGAGTGTGACAAGGGTACAATAATCACAACTTCTGCTGTTTTAGCAGAAGAATTGGGGAAAGGAAGGAAGGGAGGGAGGAAGGAAGGAAAGAAAGGAGGGAGGGAATAGAAAGGAAAGCAGGCACATGGGGCCGAAAGGGGGACGTTGGTCTGGTGGGCTGGAGTAGAAATGGGTTGGGGGTTCTGCTCCCACAGGCTGGAAGGCTGGTTCACCTGGGTCCAAGTGACCTTAGGAAACTGACATATGTCCCCTCCCCTTAGTTCCGTCATCTGTTAGATGGACATCATGTTGATAACCATTGTAAGCATAAAACTCAGAGCTGTTGTGAGGATCAAATGGTACATGGTTTAAGTCAAATGGTTTTCAAAGACAGATACGTGGACTTTCTAAGAAGGATGATGGCACAGACCATTTTAAAACAGGGGTGTCCAACCTGTAGCCCGTGGGCCGCATGCTGATTTCATGATGACTTTTTTGTTTCTTTGCTTATCTGTGGTGTCAGATTAACAAAAAGTTTGCACAGACACCTTTTTTGCTAATTAGCTGTTGTCAGTATTTGTATATTAATGTGTGGCTCTGAACAACTCTTATTCTTCCAATGTGTGGCAGAGATTAAAAAAAAGTTGGGCATCCTTGTGAGGAATCAGTTTCTAGATCTCAATTTTCATGTGTAATTCATCTAAGAAAATGCTAGGTGTTGAGTTCCATGCCAGTTTTCCTTGTTCAGGTCCCCCTTCATCATTACTTTTATCCCATTTAATAAAATAAATAGGCATGCTTATCCCATCTTATTATGAGGTCTTGCACTGCACATAAAAATCTCCAGAGCTCCAAAGAGATTATTCAGAATACTGTGAAAGTGAAGTCTCATCTGGTTCAGGCAATGTGCACCCAAAGAAGGGTTTGTGTGTTTTTCCTGACTTATTTGAGTCCTGAGAAAGAGGAGACTGGCATCCGGAAGGGACTATTTTGGCCTCTGTTGGAATGTTCTGAATTCAGTGACACTGTAGAGTGGGGTAGGGATATGATGACAATTTTTATTTGACAACCTCAGCCTTTCTATCTATCCTCTGATGATTGTCAAAGAATCAATCAATTCAAAAGAAAAAAAAACTGTGTTGGGGTGGGTGGTGGGGATTGGTTAACAATATTAAAGAGAATGGCATACTTTCGTGTACGGATAAACTTTCAGCCCCTCCACTTGAACTCGGAAGTGAAATGGCTGTCATGGGGATGTGCCTTTAGTGCAGGGGTCTTCAAACTTTTTAAACAGGGGGCCAGTTCACTGTTCCTCAGACCGTTGGAGGGCTGGACTGTGGGCCCTCCACCCCTGCTAAGCAGGACAGGCAGCGGTGGCAAAAACACCCAGCAGGCTGGATAAATGTCCTAGGCGGCTGCATGTGGCCTGCAGGTGGTAGTTTGAGGACGCCTGCTTTTTAGTATATTCATTTGGATGGGAAAATGTAGTCAGATTTTTTCTGACAGGAAAACGCTTTATTTGGCCTGTTGGTTTGACAGTGAAGGCTGACTTTGCCAGGGAGGTAATAGGTGGACATTTTTCATAAATCAAATGAGCTAAAAATACAGCACCAAGATTTTGAATAAAATATATTTAAATCACACGATGAGAGAGAAATACTTTATCAAAAAAATTTTACTATCCTAAGTATTTTGAAATTGATAACATTTTAATTTTCTAATTCTTTCCGAACTTATCAGGTTAATCAATATCTTTAGGTGGAAAAATAACAGGAATAATTTACTAATCATTGGATAATTCTTAAGAAAGCCTTTTTGGTAATTATCCCAGAAACTAAGAAAGAGAATGACTCAAATGACCAAACAGTAGACACTTTTCTGAGTCAGGCACTTTCTAATTCTGTGCTTGCAACAGAATTTTGGGAAGAAATAAGTTTTAGCAGGTCACTAAAAAAATGCATTTTAATCACAGATCATTCTTCAGTTTTTATAATATAACTTGGGAAAAGTTCAAAGAATTGAATGACATTGCTCTAACAAAACTTCTTTTTTTATTTTATTTTTTTGAGACGGAGCCTCAAGCTGTCCACCTGGGTAGAGTGCTATGGCATCACAGCTCATAGCAACCTCCAACTCCTGGGCTCAAGCGAGTCTCCTGCCTCGGCCTCCCAAGTAGCTGGGACCGCAGGCACCCGCCACAACGCCCGGCCATTTTTTGGTTGCAGCCATCATTGTTGTTTGGCGGGCCCGGGCTGGGGATTCGAACCCGCCACCTTAGGTGTAGGTGGCTGGCGCCTTAGCCGATTGAGCCACAGGCGCTGAGCCAAAACTTCTATTCTCATCCTTGGATTTACATGAATGAGATTTATTAACACTTACATCTACGAAAATGGAAAATAGAATGGAATTAATGTTGAATACCACGTCAGGCAATAATTTTTGTATGTAATACTCATATGAACTATTTTTTTATTTTTTCATATAAACTATTTTTAAAATTATAATTTATCTTAGTAAGAGAGGTATTTATTATAAAGTAATAGTATTTATTTAATGATTTTCATTTAAATTAGTAATGCATTGATCATTTTGGTCACTAGTGTTATTATAACTAAGTTATTAAAAAATAAGAGCTCAAGGTCCCAGGAAATTAGCAAAATTAATTTCCATCTATATACTTATTTTTGTTGCTGAATATAAGGGTGATCAATAAATGCCTTATGAAAATTAAAAAAAATAGGGCAGTGCCTGTGGCTGGCCCCATATAACGAGGGTGGTGGGTTCAAACCCAGCCCTGGAAATTGTAACAAAGTAATACCTGGACCTTGTAGTGGGCACCTGTAGTCTCAGCTACTCGGGAGGCTGAGGCAAGAGAATCACCTAAGCCCAGGAACTGGAGGTTGCTGTGAGCTGTGATGCCATGACCCTCTACTAAGGATGACAAAGTGAGACTCTGTCTCTAAAAAAAGTAATAAATAAAAAAAATACATCGCAATAAAATTGAGGGGGAAAAGGGTAGAAATGTTCGTTTGAGATAAAAAAGAATTGATGTAAAATTCTGAATGTTACAGAAAATCTTGCTTATGTAATTATCAAAAGTATGACAGCAGCCATCAATTTACGAAGATATTTAGACCCCATTACATACATTTAAAGGGGTGATGTGAGTTTTATTTAAGAATGTCAGTATATGGGGAGGGGGGAATGGGTGGAGGGAGGGGGATTGGAGGGATCACTTCTGAGGTTTATCTTACAAGAGTACAGTGAATCTTTCTAAGAGTAGAATGTGAACGTTTTAAAACAATAACTAAGAAAATGACATGAAGGCTATGTTAACCAGTTTGATGGAAGTGTTTCAGATTGTGTGTGAAAACTCCACACTGTACCCCAGAAGTGCATTAATGTACATAGTTACCATTCAATTAAAAAACAAAAAAAGAATGTCAGTATTCATAATATGGCTGGAAATTACACCTCTTATAACATTTTACATTTATGATGTGGAATTTTAACAGTGTCAAAATGTGTTGGGGTTACATTCAAAATTATTTCAGGAGGTATTAGGACACAAAAGTTCAAAGGCCCCTGATACGTGATATGTGAAAAAAAAAAAATCCCCCACCCCTGACCTGCTCCTCTGTGTCTCCTGGCTCAGTGGGAGGCTCTGCTTCCCCTAGTCACGTCAGAAACTAAGCATGGTCCTCACTCCCTCCATCTGACCGATTTAACCTATTTCCAGGTAAAACTTCTGTTCATCTCCACTGCCACTGTCTTATTTTAAGTCATTACCACCCCTTTCCTAGAATATTACTAATGTCTTCTCAATTAGTTTGCCTGGCTTCAGGCTCAATCTCTTCTACTGAGGTGTCTGCAAGGACAGATTTATCATTCTATTTTTTCAGTTTTTTCTTTTTTTGAAATGCCTGGGCTTGGAGTTAATTGATCTTTCAACCTCAACCTCCCCAGTAGCTGGGGCTATAGGCGTGGGTCACCACAGCCAGCTCTAGATATATTTTTCTAAAATCTCAAGTTAAGTCACATCACTCTTGTATAACTCAACAATTCTATATTGCCTTAAAATAACCTAAACAGGACTCCTCACAAATCCTATGACCTAGCTCCTTTCATGTCTACAGTCATTTCCATCCTCACTTGTTTCCTCTCCATCCCCCTGTAAATCTGGGCCCTTATCTCCCCATACCCCACACTCTCTCTCTCTCTCTTTTAAGCAGAGAGGAAGCATGACTCCTGCTCAGGCTGGCGGCTCACCTGCTGACCTCAAGTGATCCTCCTGTGGCCTCCCGAAGCTTAGGTCTGGTAGAAGGTAAACAGGTGGCAAGTAGGTGGTTAAGGGGGAGGAGGCAGACTTGAATTGTAGCTAGGAACTGAATCACAGCTAGAAACTGTTGCCCAGGTGGGACACACAGAGTAAGGAATTCCTAGTGACTTTTAACAGACATGGGGCTAACTACCATCTAATTAGCATGACATGGGAGGCGCTTTCATGATTCTGAGAGGACATGCCCCAGTAAGGAATCTGTTAATAACCTAGCCTGTTACGTAACTCATCAGGCAGTCCATTGTATAGCCCGCAGCCTGTCAGTCACCCCAAAGGCGGGAAATAGCAGCCAATCCTGCCAGGAGAAAGGCGGGACAAATTAGTTAGCCCATAAAGATCGGTGTGTGCTGGGACTGCCAGGCTTTCTCCACTGGCGGAGAATGGGACGTCGTTTCACTTTGCAGTCAGTATATATGCGGGGTATGTATGTGTCTGTGTGTGTGTGTGTGTGTGTGTGTGTGTATGTGTATGTGTATGTGTGTGTGAGTGTATGTTCATATGTGTGTATATGTGTAGGTGTATGTGTGCATGTGTGTATGAGTGTGTGTATGTGTGTCAATATGTGAGTGTATGTGTGCATGCACGTCTGTGTGTGTGTGTGTGTGTGTGTGTGTGAGAGAGAGATATTGCTTTTGCTCAGCTCAGTATGGATACTCACTATCAACCCTGGGAACAGGGGACGCAGTGAACTCGCTGCAGCCCTGACAAGGGCCCAGACTCACAGGTGCAACCCATTCTGGTTCTCTCATTCTTGGGGCTCTTCCTTTTGCCTGGGATACACGGTGTGATTTGGTCCCCGTAGCCCACTCAGCCTCTCCATCTATCCTCAAGGACTGCTTGTTTCTCTGGGAAGTCTCCTTGTCTTTCCCTCACACAGACTTGACTGCTTTCCCCTTTCTTTTTCTTTTATTCTTTCTTTTCCATCACATGCCTGGCCCTGGTGAGTACAGTGGTGCTGTGGTTCCTAAACCCTATCTTTACGAAACCCTATGAAAAGCTTTGCAGGCAGCCCAGGACATCCCATCTCCTCGATCCTGTCATGACATCACCTTCAGAAAATTGCTGTGCATATGGGTCATTTCCTGGTCTTTTTGCTTGAAGGGATGCCTAAGATCAGCGGTTCTCAACCTTCCTGATACCATGGCCCTTTTTTTTTTTTTTTTTGAGACGGAGCCTCAAGCTATCCCCCTGGGTAGAGTGCCATGGCATCACAGCTCATAGCAACCTCCGACTCCTGGGCTCAAGCGAGTCTCCTGCCTCTGCCTCCCAAGTAGCTGGGACCACAGGC